>ML739401.1:0-17321 GCA_009193565.1 Aspergillus coremiiformis
TATTATTTCTATCTTTCTATTTTTTAATCTTATTATTTTTAATAGAAGAGATTTCTCTAATTAAATTTAATATTTAGTTTATTTTAAATATATTACTAGATAAGATTCCACTAGAAATTATTATAAATATAGATTTAAAATTATTTAGTTTTGTTAGTTATTATTATTAATATAGTTTTATATATATAATCATAGTATTTAATTATTTAATAATATCAGGTAATTTCTATAGTAATAGGCTATTACTATAGATATAGCCTTATATCTATAGAATTTTACTAGGGATCCTTATTTACTGTTTATAGCTAGTTGGGATTGGCCTTAGGGGCGTAGCTAGGATTACAGATATAAACTAAAATAAATAAATAATACGAATAATAAGAATAAAGACAAAGAATGTTTTACTAGAAATTAAGATTAAAAAAGAGAGAAAAGAATATATAGAAAAATAACATGTATAATAAATGTTAGTAATAATAATATATAATATAAACAAGCCCTATAAATGATATATTTACTATAAAATTTTATAAATAATAATATTCTATAGAGTTCTATAAATAATATTTACTATAAAAGCCTGTAGAAAACAGTATTCTATAGAATACTATAAATAATTATATATAATAGAATACTTTCTAAAAATAAACTATATCTAAGACTATTTAGAATAATCTAAATAAATAGTAGTTCTATAAATCTTAGAAAGAGAGAATACTAAATCTAAAAGTATTTAAAAATTAAGTAAAAAAAAAAGAAATCTTAGCTATATTCCTAAGACTGATTTTAACTAGTTATAAATAATAAATAAGAATTCTTAGTAAATTATTATAGATATTAGACTATATCTATAGTAATAGTTTATTATTATAAAAATTATCTAATACTATCAGACAATTAGACACTGTGATTATATATATAAAGCTATACTAGTAATAGTAACTAAGAATAACAGGTAATTTCCAATCCACGCTCGCGACAGCCACCAGGCGGAATCTCACTAATTATTCAGATTATTCAGATTATTTAAATTATTTTTATTTAAACTATTTAAATCATTTTCATTCAAATCATTCAAAGTATTCTAAATTTCTAATTATTTTAATTATTTTAATTATTATAAATTTCTATTTATTCTAATTATTTAAATCATTTTCATTCAAATTAATCAAATTATTCTAAATTTCTATATATTTAAATTATTTAAATCATTTTTATTTAAATTATTCAAATCATTTTTATTATAATTATTAAAACCATTCTAAACTTCTAATTATTCTGATTATTTAAATCATTTTTATTTAAATTATTCAAATTATTTTCTTTCTAATTATTTTGATTATTTGTGATTCCTTCCGCAAGCCATCTGACTGCTGAGCTAAAAGATTAACAAAATAACTTAATGATATCAAGTTATTTATATAAATAGTATATATACTAGTGATCCTATACTGATTATGCTTGTATCTTATATACCCAGTATATCAAGGATTATATCCTTCTCTATTTAGAACAAGCTCGACTCTGAGCTTAGGTAAGCATGTAGTGAAGATAGAATAAACTAATTAATATATATAAGAACAAGAGGTGGTCGGACGCGCTTCGCGCGTCCTCCCACATTTATTAGTGCTTTTTTAGAATTATTAGAATTATTAAGATTATTTAGATTATTTCAATCATTTGAATTATTTAGATTATTTCAATCATTTGAATTATTTAAATTATTTAAACTATTTAGATTATTTAGATTATTTTAATTATTTAGATTATTTAGATCATTTAGATTCTTTTAATTATTTAAATTATTTAGATTATTTTAATTATTTAGAGTATTTGAATTATTTCAATCATTTAGATCATTTTAATTATATAGATTATTTGAATCCTTTAAATTATTTAAATCCTTTAAATTATTTAAATCCTTTAAATTATTTAGATTAATTTAATTATTTAGACTATTTGAATTATTTCAATCATTTAGATCGAGCAGCCGGGATCTTGTATAGCTCTGAAATGATATCATGTACATGATCTTCCACAGTGACCTGTTTATATATCTCGATGCCCTGTTCATTGCTAATAGGCCGAAGAGTGAAATGCCTAGCAAGCTCTTCAAGTGCAATCACAGGAGGGAAGAGTTGTGCTCGGGATGTATCAGTAGATTGTAGGTAGGTGTATACTCTGTTGTAAATAGCCTGTTGTTGATAAACACAATCTATCTATAAATATAATCATGTTGGGTAATATTTATTCTTAGAGAGAGATATTATACTAGTAATTAAACAAGATAGTATTGTAACTTTTAAAGATCAAGAGAGAAAATTATAATAAAAATATAGAAATTCTAAGAAAATTATTTAATAGATATATTCTTTAATCTATTACTATCTTTCTTTTTTATACTATCTATTGTTTTTTACAAGCTTTCTTCTCTTTTTTTTCTATTTTTTTCTTTTTTCTTTTTACTTTTCTCTCTCTTTTTCTTACTTCAGCCTTTTCTCTGCTTGTAAAAAGAGACTTTTGTAGTCTAGGAAGCTATTATTTACTATTAAATATTAAAAATAAAAAGCTTTGTAATAATAACTAATAAATATAGATAGATAATCTTCAGAGAGATTAGCTAATTATAGCTCCTGAAATAGATATTCTTCTAGAGAATGATTGAATTGTCTCTATTCAAACAACCACCCTCACTGAATCATATGTATAGCGGTAGAACTTGCAAAGGTTAATGTCATTGTGATAGTCTGCATCAATGTCAAAGTTTCGTCGTTGGTGCTCAAGCTCATGGCAGTAACATCGTCAACAATAGCGGACAGATTGGTGGACCTAGAATGGGGAGTGTGAATGGGGAATCATAAAAGAACTGATATTATTGGTCCACAGACATCCAGAGATTCAACATAGGGAGGAGATCCACAATGGCGATTCCAAATTCCAATGAAATGTCATGAAGTCTGGGCCGCCGGATCTCATCAACTGCCTTCTCGATTGCATTCAGTCCAGTCACATCGCCGAGCACAGTTCATCTGTTGCTTTGATTACGTCTAACCGAGCCGCCGACTGTATCACTGACTGCAGTTTCATTCACTGCCCTCTCGATTGCATCCTGCCCAACTGCATCGTTCTCGACTGCGCTCCCAGCGTCATCGCTCCTGGCTTACCCTCCTCGAACACATCAGGTCCATCATACCCAACCATATCTCTGGCCACCAAAAGAAGGGCAACGAACTGGAGTGAGACCCATCGGAGGAAGCGGAATGGAAACTATATGAGAAAACCAGCCAAATTCCACTCGTTTTTCTTTGAAAGTCTGGTATGATAACGATGAGCATCTTGCATCTCGAAATGCTCAAAACAATGGTAGATCTAAAGTTGTTGTGAAAGGACTTGGAACCTATCTTGTGAAAGTTGTTTCTCGATTGGTCACAGAAGTGTTTCGGTAACTTCCCGCCACGGAGGGGAACTGTCGGTTGGGTGGGTGCCCATGGTGGCGTGTTGGTTTGTTTGTATCGAATCTTCGAGATGGAAAAGAGTGAGCAAACAAGTCAAATAACATGGGCTCAGCCGGTCCTCCAGAAAATGTTGGACGGATGATGCCCCACTTCAGCTGGGGGAACCATGACCAAATCCAAGCTTGCACCAACAAGCGGCGTCTGGACGAAGGCTCCACAGCAACTAATTCACGATGTACATATTTAGTAAGGCATCCCGTCTCATTTGACCACGGATAGCAGATGTCAGAACGGTTGCCCGCCATGCGTGTCATGGTCTGCGGAAGAGAAGGACCTCCTAGTGAAGCTGAGAAAGGACGAGGGTCGACCTAGGTCCCAGGTCGCAGATTTATTCTGGCGGCAGTAACCGGGAGAAGTCCAGGTACAATGCAGGTATTTTGGGGTATGAAGCTCAACAAAAGAGCAGCTGAGCAACTTCTCGGAAACGTGATTTATGCGGATCCTCTTTAAAATGGAAAAGGAGTCATTGTACGGCAAGCAATCATGTTCTCCTTCTAATCCCAAATGAACTCACGCCCAATAGCATGTTCACGGGCCGATTACTCGTGTTTTCGAGTTCTGTACCAGTTCATTATCTGTCCCCTTCATCCGTTTTCTATGCTCTGCTCAGATACAGACACTGCCTCATCTGTTTCAGTGGGCTCGCCTCACTTGCCTTCCTGTGTGGCCGCGCCTGTAACCGAATAGGCAAGCAATTCCCAAACGAGCAAGATATTGACTTCTTCAACTCAGTGCCAATTTTGTCTTCCACCAGGTCAGGTCTTTTCCAGAGAGGCGTACTACATCATCCAAGCCCTGGAGTACCGCCCTTTTTTGAGTGGATGATAGGACAATGGGTCCTCTAGAATTGAGATTATCCGCCAATGACCTAGCATCAGTTGCGTCGCGTAATTTCTTTGCGGGAGTGGGCCGTAAACCACAGCTGTTTATCTTGAAAACCAGAAGATCAATTTCTGAAATATACGGAAGAGACCCTGGCCGGACAGTGTAAATAGACACGGCTGCAGACGGAAGATACGGAGACTATAATTTGTTACTTTCCGACCGGATACAGATGCGTCGCATTTCGCTGACCTGCCAATCCGGCGTGATATCGATCTGAATATGCTTGCCGTTCGGGCTTTTGTAAAAAAAAAGCTGCGCCTGCTGATGGAAGGGACCAGAGGGCATAGCAAGTAGCTTGTCTTTGACTGCACTTGGCGCTCCTTGAACTGTAATAAGGAAGTCGACATCCTAGCGGTAATGGTTATTTCAAATTTCTTGGTGTCAAACCCGGGTGCTAGTAAAACAAACTAACCTCCGTTGTACGGTAACCCCGGAGATATTTCCAAAGACCTAATCCCCCAATAACTGCAATCTTAGCGTTCGAGAATTCCGGCATTGCCTGTAGGATGCCAATAACAGAGCTGGCAGCAGCCTCGAGCTCCGCAAACGATGGGGCAGACATAATTAGAACAAGGCCAGGTTTATGACGAAAGGTAGTAGTAAAGCTAGAACCTGAGATGTAAAGCAGATATGGATTGAAATAGGACGCTTCATGATGAGCTGATTATATATGTGATGTTCCGAGGTCCTGGGCTTGAAGCGCCGGTTCTATTTGGAAAGCTCCAATGCCTCCCGTCAGGCGAGGCAGGTCATCTGACCCACCTTGCTGGCCAAGCACCAGTTATATCTATATATTTGGCGCCGCTCCCTCACATTTTCTCATCTGAATCAAGTCGCGTTCCATGTTGCCGCCCATGGCAAATATACAACTTCAAGTCCTATCGGATCTCCACCTGGAATCTCCAGCTGCCTATAATATTTTTAGTATCGAACCCAAGGCCCCGTTTTTGGCATTGCTAGGCGACATTGGATATGTTAAGGATGAGGGGTTTGTTCCGTTTCTCCGCAGACAGCTGTCTATCTTCCAGGTTGTCTTTATGGTTCTAGGAAATCATGAAGCCTACCATAGCAGTTGGACAGAGACAAAGTCTAACCTGGAACGTTTCAAAGAGGAACTAGATGAGGTGTCTCGGAGAGGTGAGGCGCTTGGGAAATTTGTTCTGCTCAACCAAACGCGGTACGATATCTCACCAACACTCACCATTCTCGGCTGCACATTGTTCTCTTATATCACCGAAGAACAAATGGAAAGTGTCAGCTTTGGTCTGAACGATTTTTACCACATTCGCGATTGGTCGGTCGAAGCCCACCGAGAAGCGCATGCTGCGGATATTTCCTGGTTGAATGCTGAAATTGACTCGATTTCGCGCTTGGAGCCTGGCCGAAAAGCCATCATCTTGACACATTATTGTCCATCAACGCATGAAGAAGTCGTCGATCCTAGACATAACAACAGCAAACTTTCCTCTGGGTTCATGACGGACCTTTTAAATGAGCAGTGCTGGCAAAGTGAAATTGTTACACTCTGGGCCTTCGGACACACCCATTTCAACTGTGATTTCCGAGACGTAACGACAGGGAAAAGAGTGATGACAAACCAGAGAGGCTATTACTTCTCACAGTCTACGGGATTCAATGCGGAAAAGGTGGTGGAACTGAAAGATACCTAAAGGCGACTCTTCAGTCCTTAGGCAAGGTCAACCTGACGGTAGTTTGGAGGGAAAGCGAACCACTGAATTAAACAACATGAGTCGTATCGGTCAATCTTGTTTGACTTGGAGGAGCCGTTCCTTTAAAATCACGGCGGAGGTCTTCCAGAATTGAATACATCGTTGGATCACCCAGCTTTAAGGCATGGTAAAACTGTTTATACCCGTCTCGCAGATTTTCTTCGTCGAGAATATCTGTCCCATCAACGTACTCTAGCATATACGTCAAGATCGCCATCCAGTAAGTCTCGCAGGCAGTTCCGTAATCCCGACAGAGCAACAGAATAAGAGCCTCACAATACCTCGAGGCGCTCGGGATTCGGACGAAACTAAAGTGTGGAAATCGCCCTCGACCGCGCCCTAGGGTAGCTGGAGGAAGCCTTGCGTCAGACGCGCACATAATATTCAAATTGGTGTGGTCCAGAGCAGCCTCGAATTCTGGAAACTCCCAGAGCACATCAGATTTCCGGTACAACGATATCGCAAGCTCGTCATCGATATGAAGGTGCATATAGGGCGGCTGGCGCGAATTCGAATGTGGGCAGGCGAAAAGTCGAGAGCAGGGCTGAAAGCCAGCTTCAGCGAGGGTGGAGAGGGATATTTCGATGAGCGCATCTGGCACGACGAAGGACACACCCTGTCAGTGTGAGTGGTATTCGAAGACCAGTCATACCAGGATAGCATACTCACATCAACAACTGTTGGAACTCCGTATACAGTTAATAAATAATTGCCCCAAAGCAGATTCGGGACATTGACATCGTCAAGAAGGGAAGAAATTGATGTCACTAGGTCACTATCTAGCTGTTGGCCACTGAAGTGAAACGTAGTCATTTTGGTTGGAACTTGGAGCGATGGCAGATGGACACTGAAGCGGAGTCCAGAGACGGTCAGCTTTATAAAGTGTCCAACGTTTGCAGAACATTCAACAGTGGGGAGGTGTTATTCGAACGTGATCATGCTCTTTGTGGCTTAGCTCCCTCAATTAGTCATCTCTAGGTCGAGGCGGATCCGCCCGGCCCTGCTGGAGAGGTCGGTCCACTGTTGTGAATCTGGCCAAGGTCTCCCTCAGAAAGGAGGGTTTGTCGTACCAAATTTTTGAAAGGATCGGATTGACTGATGATGCTTGAGCCTTGGGAGGTATGCGTTTTCTTTCTTGGCGGCTACTTTATTCCAACTCAAAATAACAAAAAAAAGGAAAAGCAGCTCAGGCAGGTTTTCTTGGAACGCTGACTTCCCAGGCAACCGCGGAACAAAAACAGGCGAAATTATTCTGCCACACCAACTCACCTCCTTCCAAGCCGTCAAGCGGTTCACATCGAAGCTTTGGGCATTAGCTACCTATTCACTCCTAGCGTTGTCACCTGTCATATAGACCAAGAATTCATTTTTCTTTCATGGTTTGGATGACTTTATTGTACCCAGTTACTGGCAAGAAAAGCACCCCTGCACGAGACTGCTGATCCTGGCGCTAAATGGGGTAGACATGAGAGGACATGTTCTGCTGACTGGCCCCAGTCAAGCGAAGCGCTGATGTGCCGCAAAAGAAGACTGTGGTGCTCAGTTGTGGGTCAGCTTCCACAGTCATGCTCGGATCGCTCGCCGCCCAATACACAGCACTAATTATCTGGACAAGCCTGCGACGCTAAACTGTGCCTTCGTCGGCCAAGCACATTTCCGGAAGCCAAAGTTCCTCGTACGGAACCACAGTTCTAGTCCTATATTTATACACTCTCTAGCCAACAGCGCTTAAATTACTGGCTGACATTGCTCCCAGCGAAGATAGCGTTGCCTGTTCGGCGCATACGCTATCGGTAGAGCAGTATAGCTCTCAATATATATATGAACTCCAAGCGTCCTATAGCCTTTAATCTTCTGCTGCTCTTTTGCTATCTAACCTTTTAATATATTTGGAAAAATTCCCAGGGATATCGCTGTTGACGATGGGCTCCCAGAGTTCGGACAAATGTGAGGATCCCCCTCCAACTACTTACAAGCTTATTATTCTCACATCGTTTAGTTACAGCTGATGCTCAAATTATGGACTTTTTGTGCTTTAGCCCTTTTCGGCGGGATAGTTAATAGAGGACTGAGGTTAAACTTTTAAGACAACGAGATTGTAGGTTTAACCTCCCGTACAGAAAAGCCATTATGCTAATAATTTCTGTAGTTGAGGATTTTAGTGGTTTTTAGATAGCAGCGCAGGAAATATTGAAAACTGTGCTAGCAGAAGCACAGGCATTATTTCTGTAGGCTCACTGGCATTCTTCATAGACGCTATGCTCATAGATGATATATTAGGGTCATTTTTTCTGACACTTTGAGCGAACTTCGGAAATACCAAGGCAATGGTGACTTTGTCTCTGGCTTAGGATTGGATCTCAGAGCCCCTTAACTGGAGTCGTACCATTCTGTATTTCATGGAGTCGGCTTGAATCGGGTATTTGGTAGGTTAACCATGACTTCTCTTTCATGCGACCGCTCACTGTGATAAGACATGCGCTTCAGTGCTGGCACTGCTAATCAGCCCGAGGCCCGGAATTATATTCTATGTTAGCTACAGCCTTCAGAGCGAAGGCCTAACCTTGTGTATTACCGGTACGAACTCGGAAACAAATGCTCGATATGCCTTTTTACAGAGAGACAAGTGGCATCTTCTTTCACCATACCAGATAGGGATCGAAAAACAGTGGAATCCATTAGAAGACTTGAGAGATTGTCAGTAATACAATCACTCTCCCTTCATCCATTTTGGTGCCACTTTGTTCTTCTTTATTATGTGGTGGACACTAGGAATAAGTCCCTGAACAATTTATTTTATAGGCTCCTTGTAATTGAATTAGCTCTTTGATGGATCCTTGATCAAGACGAGGCCTGCTGATGGTTTCGGCCCGTAAGTTCAGGATTTGTACGAAATCTTGCGGTCTTTGATTACCCTGGAGCATTCCAATGAATCTGATTATTCATTGATTGGCAAGATTCTTATGGATCTTGACTTGCTTTTCCGCGAGTCCTCTTTTAAGGCCAAGTTTGCCTTCGATGCCGAGTCCGAGGCTCACTTATAGAGGGCCTTCCTCTCTTTATAGTATGTTTGTGAAGATAGGAGGAGAAGATATAAAAATCGCAAGCAAAGAGCCCAAAATCTGGTTGAACTGGTAAGCTCTTCTGAAGTAACTACCGATCTTAGTGCTGAAAAAGAGTGTAGGTCTATAATCTTATGGCTAATTATGACAGTCTAACTTCCCTGGAGATAGTAAGGAAGAATGCCGATATTGCAAGGGATACGAAAAAAGACAGTGAATCTATGTATGCTATCTTGATAGTCACTATGCTTTATTTTCTAGCAAGCTTGGTCTGCGGTTTCTTCGGCACCAATTCTTTTGCTCTTGAGGCTAAGAATGATGGCTGTCTTGTATTCTTAGTATCTGATCTATGTTGGATATATGGTCTTTTTATAGTTCTACTTACAATCTGTATCTTCTTAATTTGGCTGGGGTGGCAGAGAAGGAGGAAAGAGGAGGAATAGATAGCAGATAATATTCAGTAAATAAAGCTGGTGTCTTGTATATTATTCTTCTTGTGAAATCTTCGCGAACAGTCTGGCAATGAACTATATAAAGCTGGTTGAGTCTGTTTTAATTATTGCTTATTCAAAGGACTCTTCTACCTCTTTGTGCTCTAATAATGGCGCCATGTAATAACCGGTAGTGATAAACTGAATTCGTGGGTATAATAACTAACAATATTGCAGGCGTCTTTGTTCAAGTGCTACTTTTCTGTCTGTTAATATGACAAGAAATCCTTCTCTGTGGCATGCACTGCGGTGTTCTGACGGGAAAATGCTTGAGATTTAACAAGCATGCCGGATATCTGCAAGACCATCTGTTCGTTGCTTGAGATATTGATGAGATATAGTGGTTCTCGGAAAGGCTGATAAAAGATGTTTGTTTGCCTCCATAGTCGTGTGGGTATTAATATCTGGATGGAAGGACCGTTTCTGTGCGAACCCTACACGTGTATATTTAGCCCCCCTATTCTTGGGCCATGTTTTCTGGGAATCTATGGCTATTGTATACACGCCGTTGGTGTATAGGTAACTTTGTTCTGTGCGTGCTTGATCACCATACTCATAGCCACGGTCTTGGCTAGAAACGTGGTCATTGTGTACGCCCGGTCTGTGTGTACACACCATTAGTCTTCATGCTAGTAGCTACCCTGAAGTTTCCAGCAAGGAAGAATAGTGCCAGACTTTAGTAGTGTACTTCAGCAGTGCTCCAGAGTGACAGAAGTAGATATTATTGGCCAGAGAGCCCGTAGATAAGCCTTGGCATAAATATGTTAGCTAAACCGTCAGCCTCAGAAGGCTAATCATCCCAGGAATAAGCTAGAAACAAGATATAGTATCCTACACCACAAGCCACACATCCGATCTAGCCTAAGGCCCGTTAAGGAGATCTAACTGGAGTTCTAAGCCTAAATCAGATATAGGCTTGTGGTCTTAATATATCCAAGATTAAAGAAATCAGTGCAAAGGCTTAAGGTGGTAGGTCCAGACACTAATGATCCGGGTGGTAAGATGGAGTGTATATACCCTAAGAGGTAGCACCCAGCAGGCTAGACCCTGCGCTCCCGACCAGGCTGGTTGTACCAGGCCGGTTGTCAGACCGCGGTCCTACAGACGGAGAACCGCCAACTGGCGTCTACGGCAGGTGCAAGACCCAGACAGTCGTCCGCCTACATGGTTGCGGCCCGTCTGGCCTGTCGACCACCCCAATGTTACTGAGTCTTCCACTTCGCGTGCGATCGACCTCATTGTGTCTTCGTCCATCGCAAGCTCTCCCCCGAAATTCATAAAGATTTATCATGTCATCGCGACCTGTGCACTATCTAGATAGACAGTGCAATGAGGGCCGTTTCCAGCGCCCCGCTAACTGTGTCATCGAATACTAGTTGAACTAAATCAGTGTAGTACTTGAATCTACTACTACTGTAAACCTGTTGAATAGTACTTTGAACATGATAAGTTATAGACTTCAAATCAAAACAATATCACTTCTAAGCCCTAAACCTACTAGAAAGTGCTTTCTTCTATCGTCAAATACAATCATAAGTTATATACATCAATCGTGTTTGTCCAAGATTCTACAGCTTGATTGCTAGAAGTCTTGACAAAGAACTTCATACTCACAAAACATAAGCCCTCTTAGAACATAATTAGCTGACCTACGTGGCCAATACATCTACCTCCAGGTCGAATACGGCGAATACCGGACAACAATAATAACAGATCCATACTATGTATGCACCGCAAAACTCACCTCTGATCTCTTGCTTACAAACCGAGCATACAGGTAGGTCATCAGGGGGATTGACATTGATCGACCAATGAATGCACTTACGTTGACTAGTAACTTAAACCTTCCTATCTTGTCTGGCAGCTGGGGATTTGAAATCGCTTTTATATCGGACCTCACACCTATCAGATCGACTCCAAAAAACAACTTACTAAGTCTGTTTACTTCGGATTGTAAAACGTCCTGTCACCTATACGCTATATCTCACGCAGACCGGAATATAGAAGAGAGTCAGGTGGAACTATCCATTCATTCATAAGAAGCGTGGTAGTATGCAGTTTTCTTTCCCTCTTCCTTTTCTCCTGGGGGATGATGTCTCATTACCCTAAGGTGGATGGATATTCTCTCCGACTAAATGAAGTAGGGCTGGGAGGTTCTCAATCGATGACACACAACGTTTTACATTATGGTCGTCTGAACAATAAAATTACTTCCCTTACCATGTTCATGTGCCTGTTTGCAGGCATAAATATATCGTATATATACTGGCCCAGTGTCAACCAAAGTTCTAGTACTGTACTCCAACCACTGGCCGTTCGGCATTTCCATCATCCATGGACGAATTCCCCTATAGATATTACCTAAACACATAATTATGCCTTTATAAAGGCCGCGTAGGCTACATGATTACAAGAATCGGTCCTGTTCTACTGTCAGTTGCTTGCCTGTAGGATCAGCCTGAGCTGTCGATTACTAGGCAGAACCGAATTACCTACGCACTGCTGATATCTAGGCAGGTTTGACATAAACCAGGCAAGGCACGAGCACAGTATCCAAAATCATGGAGGCAATTAAAACTTGAAGACCCATAGATATTCGAATATAAGATCCGAAAGGGTTCCCCCTCATTTTTATACGCTATTACGTTATCGTTTATAGACTTGTCACTTCACAGACAACTTTTCTATAGTAACCTACTGAAAACATCGGTGGACCAAACTTCTATACTTTTACTTTTGTTTTTATGGCTTTTTGGAATGAACGACCAGTGGGCAACAGAGTTCGGCCGCTTGGTATCCAACATCAACAGCCATTTTTAGGCGCATCTCCAGCTTTTGTCTTGTTCATTCCTGACGTGTCAATGGAGATTGAAAGGCCGCATGTGTCAAATATTCCCGAATTTGCTCAATCTAACCCTTTCTACTAGGCGGGCATTCTCGGAATCATAGTACGACTTATCAGACTGACGCCGGGGCCGACATCATCGCATATATTAAACGGGGGGTGAAGTTGTGTATTCTACTCTACACCGGTCTTGTGAAATCACACCCCGTACCAGGTAGCAATATTCTGTACAGGTAAGCGCTGACAAAAGAGAAACCCCTCCCAAACGCTCGGTCACGGAGAGTGCCACGATCGCAGAACACGATAATACGATCATTAAGGAAGCAGGCAAGTCGTAACTATCTCATATTGAACTAGAATTTGTGCAGGAGAATGTCATTGAATTGGTTCGTTCCGAGACACTCCGCAATTGGAAACGGAGCGGCGCAGTGTAATAACCAGCACACACAAGCTCACCTGGCCCGGGCCCAGCCGGCGCCGTTACTTATTTACCAGCCTTTCCGCCGCTGGCTTCGACCAGAATAGTCTTCCACTCAATGTCGGACTTGTCATCGGCGTGGATGGAGGTGGGGATGTTGAGAGCATTCTTCAAGTTCTCCCGAGTGCTAGCGTAGATCATGGACCACTATTGTATGGGCGGTCAATAAGGGCTTTGACTGACGTGGAAAAGAAAGGCACAAGAACATACGAGAGTAGGAGTGTCACTGGGAACCCAGGAAATGAAGACGATCTTGCTCCTATACAGTGGCACATGTGTAAGTTATCACTCGACTGGGGGATACTACAGACGTAATAATACCTCTTGCCTTCGCCACCACCGAGGTCGTACTCGACATCGTAAGCTGCGTAACGAGGGGCAGGGTTGCCCTTGGCATCGCGAGCAGCATCGAGCTTGCTGCGGAAGACCTCATAGTCGGAGTCCGACGAGGCTTCATCAACGACAACCTCCTTCTTGTTATCGGCAATCTTGAAGATAATGAACTTGAGCTTCTTGCCCATGCGGAGGTCATTGAATGTATTGATGCATTCGTCGGTGATCGAGACACTGATTAATGAATGATGTTAGTACTACTTTCCTACTCCGGAATCATTCTGATCTCGGGTTCTAGTCGAGGACAGGTGTGGAAATCGATCGTCGACATACCCAGAGGCGAGCTACGAGACCATCAGAAGATCCAGTCAGCACGAGACCAGTACCCTACAAAGGTGAAAGAAGAGGGGGGAGGAAAGATACGTACCGACATGGTTGCGATGTGGATATCGAAACGAACAAAAACCGAAGCTGATAACCTGCGCCGGCACGCGATGTCAGTTAGCTGCTTTCCCCTGATTTTAGTGGTAATTTCCCGTCAAGGAAGAACAATGGCAGTAGGTTTCAGGGACGAAGAGAGGTTGATTGGGGTGACTGACTAGAGAAGGAAAGGATTGCTCCCGAAAGGATGCCACAGAAGTCTGGAGGTAAACAAAGCTAACGGAGATGAGGTTCGGGTGAGGGGGGGGGAAAGGAGAGAGAGGAATAATAATGGGGGATGGAGATAGAGGGGCATTTGGTTGTTGTGCTTTGCGGTGTTGCGCCGCCGGTGGGGGTGACTAGATCACGTGGTATCCCCCCGTCGCACCACCGGTTTTCGTCATATTTCATTTCCCCCTGAACAATTAATGCCAGTTAACCTGCCGCCTGCGGGCAGTGTCCTCCGTATGAAGCTGCCTATTCTTGGACACGTATTCCCATTGCGAGTTTGGGGTACTAATCAATGGATTGTCGGGACTTTAGTAGCTTCAATTATGTTACGGCCCATATGATAGCTACCTATCAACCATGGGACTCCCTTCCAGATAACCAATAACCCGACTTTTCTCAAGGTAGTTCAACTCTCAAAAACAAAGAAAAGAAAAAGGAGGGGCAAGGAAGGAAAAAGGCATAGGACTATTTACAAATACCCACTGTCCATGCCATTCGGCGGTAGTAGTTCAACTAGTAATGCTTTCATTGAGTCGACTCATGCTGTTTATTCACTGCAACAAGAATATAGAGAAATACATCAGGTTAAAGCAACTAGAACGGAAAATGCTAAGTTCTAGTCACAATCTAGAATCAGGTATATATTAAATCATACATGAAAAGTAGGCACTGTAAACTTCCCATTAGAAAGGGCGTAAAGGTCCTGTAGCCCTCTCCGATAGTGAGGATGGACGCTCATAATTTGAAACGATTGGAGCTGATCCACTGCACCATGCGCCGTGACAGAGTACAGGCGGGTAAAATGAAATGTCCGGTATTAACCAGGCTTAGTCTAAGAACGGAAGAGCAAATTACATGACGGTAAAGGGGTATATGAACGAACGGACAAGAAAAGCACTGAGTCGTCGCAGAAGCATCCCGATGCATTGGTCTGCATCCATGGAGAAACGTGAAAGAAGCTATACTTTACACTAGGGCGTGTTCGAAAGCATTTCGATGTCGTAAGTCGGATAAAAGTAAGAGGGACGAGTGACGCAAGCTGACCGGAGGGAGTGTGGTTGGTGGTAGTCGGTGTGCAGCCATGGAGACCAGTCGCGGCCAACCCTGCAGGACACGACATATAGCAACCAGCTCCGGCAAAGGTCGTGGATGGAAAATGACAAAGGCGCTATCGTGGGAACATGTTCCGGCATTAAAAGTTAAGAACCTCGTGCTCTTCGGCTAACGCACGAGTGGCTGCTGGTTATCATAGGCCATCGTCCTCTTGTCCCCCATCGATAATCTTTCTCCAATGCTGAGGGAGACACACACAGACCATAGGGAACGCTTTGATATCGCCGGTTGGGGAAGGAGAATCAATCGGTCTCTGAGAACCATTTGACACACCGCTGTCCCGTTGTTCCCGATGTCTAGCATCATAGTCCTGTGCAGTCTCTGGGATTCGAATACCTGTTGCCCAGCCATCATCCCAAATTCCAATTACCTTTAACATATCTCCTCGGTCCAGGGCAAACTCATCACCTGCTCGTGGCTGATACGCCCAAAGGACGGAAACCTTGTCCCCTGGACGGATGTCATCGTGGGAGTAATAATCATGAAATGTGGATAGTTGCTCGGACTGACCACTGGCCATTCCCTCGGGTGATGAGTACTGACCACCGATACCAGAGCAAGGTGACTCGTCACTACCCGCACCGGCCAAGGCCGAGTGACTAGACAAAGAAGCAGCACGCCTGCCTGCAGTGGGAGGAATCTTCTTGGACATGGCCCCAGGACTCGCCCCGTAGTAGTCTGAATCAGAGGAATCGCTGAATTTTCCAGCGCCAAAGAGGGGGCCGGAAGTAGGAGAGTGTCCCGGTGAATAGCTGGGGGCCTCACGTAGGGCAGACATCCGAGCTACTCGCCCCATTGGAGCCGGTGTGATAGCTTGCTGGCTGGAACTGGTTTGCATTGGAGGGAATCCTTTCCTCTGAGGGTTGGGCTGATTCAAAACATTGTCGTTTCGAGCCCTTCGCTTTCGTCTCCAGTATATTAGAGCTAGTAGAGCCAGTGCCGCTAAAAGAGCGACTCCAGCTACCGCTCCAATCACGGCACCCGCAATCTGACCCCCTGAGAGGTGACCAGATGAAGCCTCCGCAGTTGAACTAGACGTCACAGTGAAGATCGGCGGGAGTGTCGTTGACGGGGTTGGGATTGTCACATCTTTGCATCGACTGGCAGCGCCCGAATTTATGCAACAGGAATCTGTGGAATTGGGTGAACTTGCACCACAAAATCCACACAGGCCAACCAAATTTGACCCATACCCACATTCGGTAGACTCATTGTCAGCTCCCGAGACGCAGGTCACAGTTAAAGAATCGGCGGGAAGAGCGCACACTGTGAAGTCAGAGCGAACCTGGCTCATATAATCACCGGATCTTCTGGGGCAAAGATCAGGATTGATTAAGATAGTTGCTTCGCTTGTAGCCATCAAGGCCTATCTCATGTGATTAGAGAACCTCCTACGGAGTTGGGTTGTGGGAGCACTAACACAGGTATCGGCACAAAGCGGTCTTGACTCATTACCGGATAGAACGCAATCTTTCTTGGAACTTTGAACAAGCCCGCTGCATAGGGTGCTAGTGGTATAACGCGCATAAAAACCATCGGTGTCGGTGAGATTAGCCCCTTGGCAGCCCAAAAAGTTGACGTATCTGATAGTCCGGAAGGTTAGATGAGACCTATGTCAGCAAGTCCGGGGGAGACCTACTTTTGACGAATGTAGGATCCTTTGACGTAGGCACTCAACTCTTGGTCGAATTGTGCGACATCTGTAACATTCTGCATGAATGGGCTATCAGATTATCAGCTCAATTGCTCTGTAACGTAGTAGGGTTAGCCCTCCAGATAGACCTACAAGTCAGTGTAGAGACGAGAACTGGTCGAGATCGACGACGTATTCCAGGCGGGACATCGAGTCGAGCCCTTGAGAGATATGCAAGTTGCCATGCCGGCCGGCGACTATGCAAGTGTTGTTCGGTAGTCTCAGCAATTGGTGGTGATTCTGGCGAAAATGAAAGGAATGCGATGAAACTCAAATAGCACAATGGGAGATTCGGTTCCGCCAACAATTTAGTCCGCAGACACTCTCATATTGCTGCCACCTCGCGACTCTGTATTCTCAATTCCAGGCGACAGAAACTCTTCGGAAATGTTCCAAAAGGGTGTTGACCACTGGTCGGAAACGACTGTAAGCGCGTCAAGCTGTACGAAAAGGAGCGAAAGGGAACGGGGTTCGGGGGGGAAAGAAAAGAAAAGAAAAGAAAGAAAGAAAGAAAGAAGAAAAAAA
>ML739402.1:0-17319 GCA_009193565.1 Aspergillus coremiiformis
GAAAAAGAAAAAACAGAAAAAAAGAAATAGAAAATAGAAAAATCAAATAGGAAAAGAGAGAGGCAGGTGGGCATCGAAACGGTCTTCCCCCACGTTTGGATCTAACCAATCTTTTTCTTCATTGCGGATTTTCCTCTTGGGCCCTTCGGCCGGGACCGATAGCAATGACTAGCACATCCCCAGTGAGCGCCCGCCGCCGCCCTGAGTTTACCCATGATGAAAGGAGCTTTATCCAACCTTAATTTTCGCGATTACCTACCCCCAGAGGGTATCGCTGGTTGGAAAACGGTCGGAAATAATAGCCTCCCTAGCGCCCGAGAACGTGTGGCGAAGAACGGGTTGTTCCAGCGCCGTCTTGTCACTAGTTAGTTTAAGTTCCTATCATGATTTTTTTAAAGGGAAGGTACGGAGTAGGGGCTTAAAACATACACGTAAGAAACGCTCCATCCTGGGTATAGCGTCAACTGATACGCGGTACATACCTTATGGACTCGAGACTCAGGTGGATCAAATCGTCGAGGTTATCTAGTATAATCTCGCAGCTTAAGTTAGTCTGGTCCGAGTGATTTTCCGGAGTCGTAATTTGACTTTCGTCCCGAGCTGTTAGTCCCGAGCTGTTAACCCATTAGATCAATGGTGAGACCTTGAAAGAGACGATCTTCAACCCTGACACGGCCTATGGTTGCCCTACACGAGAACAATGAAATGGATGAGAGAGGGAGAGAGAGTATGTGTCTGTGTGTGTGTCTGTGTGTGTCTGTGTGTGTGTGTAAGTGAGTGCGCGCGGGCAAGAGAGAGAGAGGGAGAGAGAGAGAGAGAGAGGAGTAGTTGGCTAAAAGGGCCTTTCAAATTATGGAGAATTTTTCCTTTAGGGTATGTTCCGGATACAGCCGGAAACAATAAGTAGAAGAGTGGCCCGGCGTACGGAGCACACCCGTGAAGGAAAGCAGGGTTAACAGGCCGCAGAGGGGGGAAATGGTAAACAAAAAAGAAAAGAAAAAAAGAGTACTCCGTACGGTAGGAAACCAACAACCCAAACAAAACAGGGGGGAGATAAAAATTGACAAATGAATCAAATGAAAAAGAAAAATTAAATAATTGAAACGATTGATTTGATGTACTCCATAGTGTGTGCGTGGATACTCCGTACAGGTATGCATTATGTTTGTATGTGTGTGTGTGTGTGTGTGTGTGCGTGTATGTGTCTGTGGATGTGGGAATGTTTGTCGAGGTGTCTCTCTCTGAGGCTTGAAGCCACTTCAAGCCATTGAAGAGGGAGAGTGTCACAAGACACTAACCACAAACAGATCCATACTTCAACCTCCATCGTCTTTTCATTGTTGTATGTTTGATTACAATCATCCTTTCCTCTTGCTTTCTTTCTGTCTTCTCTTCCTCTGTCTTTTTTTTATTTTAATTTTTTTTTTTCCCTTTCCTTCTTTCCAAAAAAAAAAAAAAAAGAAAGAAAGAAAGAAAGAAACAAAAAGAACCAAATTAGTTGGGTCTGTTATTATTATGAAAATCAGGAATCTATTATTATTTATCCACTGATTATTTATTTATTTTTTTAATTTCATTCAAGCTAATGTACCCCTCTCCTGAAAAGTCCCCACTTGATACTTGACTCTCCTCATATCAGCACTGCGTAAACGGAAATAAGGGTCCGATCCACTCTAGAATCTCGATTGTATATATTTTTTTTAATGCCGGCTAATCAAAACATTATTAACTGCTGAAACCTCTCAAAACAGAAAGACCGTCCTTTACTGTACATGCAAATGAAACCCCGATATTGTCTCCATACTGTTGCATGATTGCGTAGTCAAGCCATCACTATCCCTCGCTTTTGATTTTCCCTCTTTGTACGGAGGAGTAGTTCGTACAGCATTTAAGAAAAAGATTAAAGGAAGAAAAAAACAGAGAAAGAAAAGAAAGAAGAAAAAAAGGGGGAGGGGGGAGGAGGGCAAAAATAAAGAAATAAAATACAAATCGCCATCATGAAAAACCAGAGAAATGGAAGAAATACGGCTGAACAAACCAGATTGAATATTTCGCGGCCGGAGGAGAGGAGGAAAAAAAAAAAAAAAAAAAAAAAAAACAAATTTCAAAAGCATCATACACAACATTTCCATCGCCTTCACGGTTGCAGATCATGCAAAGTTATCAGATCGATCAACCCAAATATCCTCCAGTTCTGCAAAGTTTTGGAAGTGCAGTGGCCGGTGTTGATCATCATAAAACCTCAGGGGCGTGTCGATCTTCACATAGACTGGCCGCTTCTCGACACTGCCGAAGGAGCTGCCCATGAAACTATAGTTCCAGACGTTATCCTCGGGTACCAGAAAATAACCGCGAATCTTGTCACTGAGTAACAACTGGCACTTCTCCCCCATGCTGGTCGAGAAGCCCTGCGGTTGGTCCGACGTCATATCCTTGTTCTCGGCACCCCACTTGTATCCTTGCGGTGTGAGGCCCCAGGCAGCAAGTGACACGGAACCCGGGGTGAATGAAACAGTCATGGTTACCGTCTTCTTGTCCCAGCTGGAATGTTCATTCATCAGTCGGGCGTGTTGTGTCACATCCATTGCCGTCATGTACGGCGGCTCGTTGCCAGATATAGTATGAATAACGCCCAGGGGCTCAAGGTTATTCAGGTAGTCGTGCTGCGGCAACTGATGCGGCAACTGGACTTCCCGAGTATTGCCGACCTGCGGGATCATCACGATTGTGCGAATCTCCTTCACCTGATCGTTATCCGGCGGTGAACTACCGTAGAGATAACCGGTAACCTGCACACGAAGATCTGCAATTGTAATGAATCGCTTGAGGATATTTTTGGGCAAAATGTAAGTATACCCCTCATCGCGAATCTCATCCGAGGAGATGTAGATATTATTCGCCCTCGTCCGCAAGTTCGATGTCGCAATGGCTCGGGTGCGCCATTCGGTCTTGGACGCGAACGATTGCTGTTCATACTGTGACGTAGTGGTCACAATAATCTCTTCGCCACGGACGTTCTGCGTCTTCGTTGTGACAGCTGTAAGCTGCTTCTGCTCATCCTGCTGCTTCTCGATCTCGGCTGCCTGCTGCCGCTGCAGGGATGGTGCACTGATCTCCATACCAAGAATGATATCCCTGACTTCGCTGCTGGTCAAGCTCTGAACGTTGACATTATTCTTCTTTCCATAGTCATTGAGAATCAAATCACGCAGCTGCACTTCGACCTTGATCCAATCTTCATCAGACAACGAGGGCCAGATGTGATGTTCCTGAGTAATAACAGTCTTGTCGGGTCGCAGGATAATCTTGGCCTTGTCAATGTTGACATGGAGAGCACGCAAAATGAGAATGAGTCGGGAGAAGGCGGTATAAGGTGAGATGGACTTCAGCCATTCATCGTAAAGGTTGAAGAGAACCATCTGAGGCTCGGTCGCCCGAAGAATCATGTCAGCGAGCTTCTCCACCTTCATAGCGGCCTGGAATGGCAGCTGGAGCTCAGAAGCACGGATCGAAATGTTAGGGAAGTCAAGAAGGTGGACCTCAAGTGGGTCCAGAAGACCCTTACGAGTGACAATAAGCTGTTTCGGCTGTTCTTCAACGGGCAAGGATCGAATGAGAGCCGCCACTTCTTCCGCAGTCTTCCATTTAGCCAATTGACCCAGACGCTTCTGCCCCGCCCAAACGCTCGTGTGGATAATCTTCAGGAAGAGCTGTCCAGTTCTAGGGTTGAAGATAAAAATGGCACCATTGATGGGCTTGGTTGTAAGGTTGCCTTCGAACGTTTTGTGGATGGTGACACGATACACATTGGTATCGTCAATGAATAGCTGAATTTGGGGACTGAAGAGCTCCGAGTAGTTCTGCGAGTTAAGGAACTCTTGGTTGCTCTCAGAAGCATACAGTTGCAGACCCTTCCTGATACGCTCCCTCAGCACATACAAGGCGGGGTTGGCCTTCATGACCTTGGCCATAGCTTGCTGGATCAAAGTCTTGAGACCAGGGAAGTACTGTCCATATGCCGAGTAGAGATTGTACGCGAGGTCAATTCCGATCATCAACCCGGTAGCAGAAGGATAAATGCTCATGCTATCGGTAGTGTAGTCCAGGTACTTCGCACGAACGTATCTCTCGATATCGTGAGAATCGTAGTCACCGTATCTCAGCTGAACGTCAAGCCAGAACTTGTTCGTCGTGGTGGGTTCGTAAACATCCTTGGTGTCAAAGAGCAAGGAGGGTCGAGTAACGTTCCACTTGTTCGTTGCGAAGAGCAAAACGTCCGCACATGAACTGTTCATCTTGTACGACTTACGTGGATGGATAGTCTCCTTTTGAACAGCCTCAATGCCCAGCTGCTCAAGCTCCTGATCGAAGACTTGACACAAGTCCATGACAACGGACTCGTGGATCTTCTGCCACAAGTGAGCTCGGAAGATCTGGATCAAGGAGATCTTGAGGGTTGGGATCTTTCCGTGCAAGAAAATACCAGTAAGATCCAGCTGGACCTGGAAACCAACATAGACGTTGGCACGGTTGATAGTGGGAGACCACCAGAGGGTGAATCGACGGTTAGGGATCTGGTTCAAACCGGATCTCTGGGCATTGGTAAGTTTCTTGAACTTCATCGACTCTTCGAAACCACTGTTGTGCAGAACAAGGTAGTCGTGCCGTAAGTAAAGTTGATCTTTATCAACTCGGAAACCGGCCCACTCTGTAGTTTCGCTTTCGAGACTGATATCCTCGATCATAAAACTATGCCGTTGGGGAATGAAGCGCTCAACGCCTTGCTTGCGAGCAAGGAGACAAGGAATCTCTGCTACATTGCCAGAGATGTGAGCTACAAGCTGGGGCAAGCGTTCGGTACGAGTTGGGTTCCACATCAAGTGACGCTTAGTCCTGACACTGAAGCCAAGCGAACGTGCCAAAGCAACCACGTCCCAAAAGAGCTTTGAATGCCACTTCTCACTCTGGCTGAAGCCGAACATGTTTTCCGGACAGACATACCAACCATCACTATCAATGAGTCCTGCAAGAACGGCTAGACGAACAGATCGCGAATTCTTCAAATAAACCGATGGAATACGCTTGGCGTCGGCTTCAAGACCGGTTTGATGGGTCATAAGACCAAGGTTCTTAAGCGCATTTAGAAGTGAGTCAGCTCGAGAACCATCTTCAGGCTGATCAACGATGTGACTGAGAAGTTGTTTCTGTTCGTTAGCATTCAGGTCACCATATGATCGACAACCAGTTCGCAAACGGTGATTGCGTTGACGCTTGGGGAACTTGGAGTGCAATTGACTATCAGTTTGGCTATCATCCTGAACATCTTCAGTCTCATCAGCGCTGCCGTAAGTCTCGTCCTCGCTATCAGTGTAGAACAAATCAAGGTCAGATTCCCGGTCCTTAAGGACCATCTCAGAGTACTTGGCAACTTCGACCAACCGCATCAGTTCCGAGTCAGCAGTAAGTTCCGAGAAAATGCTTGGGTCTATTTCAGGAACCTCGTCAAGGCCAAAGTCAAGGGCGTTATCGGCAACAGATTCAGGAACATCATCGATACTTTGGGCAGCAAGTCGTTGCTTTCTAATCGTTTGCTGTGCTCGAGGAACAAGTGGATGTTCGACAGGGTGGGTCTCCGAGCTTGACAATCGACCTTCAGAACCAGAATGAGGTTGTTCAACGGTTGCATAACCAAGTTGGCAGCTCATATCCAGTTCGGCAGCGTGGTCAACAAGGAACTCGACAATCTCGGCTTCCTGACCGGTGGAAACAGTGGTCGACCTACGGTTCCCATCACCAAGCCAAAGCCCAAGGAAATAGGGATTCACCGGGACTTTCTCATCGGGCAATTCGAAACCAGGGCTTCTGAACACGCGATACTGGCTTCGCTCTTCAGCACTAAGGGCGGCAAACTCAGCGGCCGTCATTTCCACCGTATCGTACAGTTCTGCCGCCGAAACCTCGGGCAGGTCGTCATCCAGGCCAGCTTTCTCAGTATTCAAACTTGGCAATGATCCGAAAGCGTATGAGCGAGAAGATTTCGTGTGGTTTTGGGAACAGTGCACACGAATCTTTAGATTGGATCCATTCTTATCCCAAAGCAGGAACATGTTCGGCAAGTTGGTATCCATTCTGAGCTCTCCACCCTTACCTTCAGCAGACTTGGCGAGGAAACGCTTGCGAAGCGTTGCCAAAGTAACTTCATCTTGCGAGTACAGTTCACGGCTCTTCGCAATGGCAGCAGAGAAGGCTTCGTCCTTGGTCGAAAGGAACACCGGGGGGTGGTTGGCATGGCCTTTGATATTGGTTCGTTGAGGATTGCCCCAAGCATAAGTAAAATAGGAATCTTTCGCTTGGGGATCGGTAACCGAATAGCTTTCTTGATGGGTGTAAAGGCCAACCGTACCGTTGAGCACATTGCTAACCTTGATGGCACTGATTTCACTACGTTCGGCATGTAGAGCCCAAGCGATAGCACTTCTCAAAGCAGATAGGAAATCACCACGATCCTTGACCAGGTTCTTAGGTAGGTTGGAAGCTGCGCTGGAGCTTGGAATCGGGAGGTCACAAAGTCGGTTTTCGGATCGTTGGACAGGACCTTGGATGGATGGTCCGGTGTGAACGTTCCTAGCTTTCTTTTCGCGATGGAGAACTAGGATGTGATTCGGTGTAACAACCAGGTCTTCCTTGCTTCCATCGATTTTGATGCGATAGAGACGGTCCGTGCCATTCACAATGTTGAAAGCTCGACGAGAACCGCCATCAGGACCCAGAAGTAAATCCCCCTCACGAACATCCTGGACCTCGACTTCACTGCCATCATATCGCAACAGCCGTGTTCCCTTGGCAAGACAAGCTCGCTCCCAAAAGAGACCCTCCCACGATGGGAAAGCCGTGGCCTTGAACAGAGTGTGCTCCAAAATCGTTTCTACACCACCAAGAGCTTGGATGACGTCAGTGCGGTAAGCGTTGAGGTTCCACAGTTTACCATCGTGACGCTGGCTTGTCCACCAGAATGGATTGTTCTTCATCAGCTGGTACTGTTTAAATTCTGCCCTAAGACGGAATCCCTTATCAAAGCTGAGAGTGCTGCGGTCCTTTTGGAACAAAGTGTTAATACGAGGAAGACCACGGTCCCAACTGTCCTCCAGATCCTCAAGCGTCAAACGGCGGTTCTGTTGTTGGGCCTCCTGTCGCTTCTGGGAGTACTCCATCCACACTCTCTGAGAGTCGATGAACTCGGCCTCCCAAGGGATAATGTACCGGAAGATGTTCGGGATCAAGGTTTCCTCGTCATGGGACATACCAGCTCGGAAGTGAGTAATGCCCGTATCGGTTTGCTTCGACCACCGTTTGTCGCTAGCAGGGATGAGGATGTGAGATCCAGAGATCATACCAAGACCTCCCAGTTCTTTCGGGGTGTAGAAAACAGCTGGAGGGAAACGTGACGGCATTTTGGAGTTCAGCCCGATCTTGACACGAGTTTGAATTTTGGTCTCGCACTTGACAATCGTATCCAACAAGTTGACAGTCGAAACAGCAGCTTCACGGTAGTAGGTGAAGAGAGCAATCAGGGCCGTGTTCCACTTGTTCGCGATCTTTGTGAAGGTTGTTGAACCGGAAGACATGAGGATTTGCCGAATTCTGTTGTTGAACTTTTGGATGTCCTCCTCTGTGACCTGAAGGAAGGCGTGAGCCGTGCGTTCCTTGGTCGTGTTGTCGACCAAAGACCAAACGCTATCTTTCACAGAGAACTCTTCATTTTGATTGCGGATCTTTGGAAGAATGCGAACTTCAAAGCCGGACATGGAGAACAGAAGGTTGGGATTATCTTTGCTGTAAACACTAGCAAAGGTATCATCCCAGTCGATCGTGGTGATTGATCTCGGCAACCGGTTCTTCAAATCCCAGAATACAGCACGACCCAAGTTGACATCGTGCCGCATCAAGCGCATCCGACAATCACGCGGCCAGCACTTCTTGTTCTTGTATCCAATAACGTTTTCAAAGTTGGGATCAGGATTTTCTGTCAAGAAACGCTGTATCAGATCCCTAGACTCATCGGCAGAAAATCTGAAGAATACCCAAATCCTGTCGACATAACGAGTGTACAAACGGATGGGATGTCTAGTCTCGGTGGCACGATCCCTGAACTGTAGGAAGTCATTAGGACTCTGAGGCGGACCGGCCATTTCACTAGCTCTCTGAAGTCCAAGAAGTAGCAGGTCGATCATCAAGCCGTAGAACTGGAAGACGAAGCCACTGAATTGCAGACCCCGAATCAAGCCGTAGCTGTTGGTGTGGTTCATGTCTTTGTAGCTAAGCTGCACGTTATTCTTAGAGGTGATATAGTCAGCCAAGTTGTGGTCCATGACCAAGCGCAGCAGTCGGTTCAGTAGAGTGAGATCAATCTTCTCGTAAACCTTGGACAGTTCCGTCTCGATCATCACATTCGTCTCACCATCAGCGGTCTCCCAGACATTGGACAGGTTATTGATGCCTTGTGCCCATTTGTACGTCAACAGTGGGGGAACTTCGGAATCAGAAGGCTTGATCCAAGAAGGGAAGAGGTGGCGCTGTTCTGCCTGGTACCAGAGATACTGATCTAAATAAGCGTCGGTGATCTTCTCGATAGGCTCCACATCGTACACGGGGTTGATATGGCTATAGTTGTCGTTCATATCAATGCCGACTTCCTTGAAAGCTCTCTGAGTCAAAAGGAATCTCTTGATTCTGGCTAGCGTTGTTCCCGGAGAATCGTAGGCCTGTTCGATAAGAGCAAGTTCCTCACGCTGGCTCTGATTCAGCCGGCCTTTGACAGAGTACGCTTCACGCAAGCGTTCCAGCGCAAGAATCAGGATCTTGGTGTCGTGCTTGTACGAGACGCTAGGGAAGGGGATTGGTGAGAACTTGCGGGACTCGAGCCAATGTACCATGGTAGTGTAGATGGCTACGGCTTCTTCGGACGATACGTAAGGCCCATCCTTCAGATAGTTGTGCTGTCTCTCTTGCTCCGCCTTGAGCCACAGTCGAGTAAGTCGGCCAAGGTTCTTCTTGGCAACGGTCTTATCGACGGTAGCACCTCGGCGAATTCGTTCACGGTTGTAATGAGCGACAGAAATCCACCAGTCCGCCTTACTCTTGACATACCGAAGGATGATGTTTTCGATAGGAGCGGGCAATCCAGGAACCTTCCATGGGATGTTACTCTTCCAGCATCTCCAGGCCTCCGAGAGATGTTGAAGGACCGTATTGATCTTGTTCTGCTTAATGCCTTCGGGCATCATGTCCATCAAGTCGGCCATAACCGAAGCACGCAGTTCAAGATCGAAGTGAGATTCCACACGCTGCTTGGTGACAGTTTTCGCAACTCCCTTACTGTGACGACCCTCAAACTGACGAGACAGCAAGTTCCCAAGCCATCTCTCAAGAAGGGGTATGATACCACGCATGAAGAACAGCCACACACGCCACGCCGGCGCCCAGAAACCACATCCAGGACCCTTACCCACTGGCCCAGAGTTGAATCGGTAGTAGATCAAATGCTTCAGATCTTTACAAGAGCGGATCTGGTGCATCAACTTGTACTTGTAACGGTACATACCGGTCAGCTGTCCAACATGATTGAACGCATAGAGAATACCATCAGCCAGTTGGAAGGCATCAATGTTGCCCAGGCGGTATTGGACTTGCGCATCGACAATCAGCTTGGTAAGCCGCAGGATTTCTCTCATCAAGTGGAAAGCATTTCCGAAACGAGACTTCTTCCGCTCCTTCGTGGTTAGGGTCTTGACCGGCTTCAAGTTGAAGTTGTAGTCCAGATGCAGGTAGGTCAAGTTCTTGCGATGAATCAACAAGTTGAGCATGTTGAACCCTTGACGGCAGACTTGCAAACCAGCCTCAACCCAGTCGATCGTCGTCTGCTGGAAGAACTTGGTTGATCTCAGGGTCTTCAGCAAATTCTGCTTATTCTGGGCCTTGGGCTTCTTCTTATGGAGCTCATTGAGCACAAAACTTTTCAGAAGTTTTTGGTAAGACACGCGGACTTTGACGGGTTGGCCCTGGGGGCAGTGTTCCAGATACCATTGCTTCACCAGTGGCACATCCTGTGCACGCACCATCTTCCCGGAGCGCTTATTGAACGGATGAGGAGCCCACCAGAGCGCAATCGCAGAGGCAGTCTCGGGGGTGTAAAGCTCCTCGTCTGCGAAGAAAGGCTCGACTTCTCCAGGAAGCACAAAGTCGTCTTCGTTATTTCCCGGTCCAAAGATTTCATCTTCATGGCTGACAGTGATGTTCTTGGGCGCGACGGAACGAGACGAGATTGGATTAATTACAGGGTCGAAGTAGAAAGCGGGAAGGTTGGGGTCGTCGGTCCGAACATATACAACTTGAGGATGAGAGTACCAAGAAACTTTCACACTTCTCGGTAGTGTATTGTACAGAAAAGGATATGCGACTCTGTATTCCGTGCGAATCGGTGCGCGGAAAATGATACGGTCGATAGCGTTGAATTCACTGAAGTCTTCGTCATTGGGGTCGATGTCCTTGTACAAAGGTTCAAAGCGTGGACCACCGGGGATAGCAACATTCAGGGCCTTTGCTGTGAAGAAACTGCTCAAATCGAACATGTGGAAGTAATTCTCGTCTACCACGTCACTGAGTAGTTGATGACTTAAACGATAGAGGGTCGCCATCTGCGGAAGTGACAAGTTCCACTTCTTATAGCTAGGACCATTGACATGGGGTGTATCAAGGAGGGGACGATGGTCGTAAAACCATTCGTAGACGGGGGAATCCTCGTTCTCGTCGAGTTCCATCTGAATCGGCTCTAACGGCTCGACGTCCTCGATATTCTCCGACCACGACAACGGCGGTTCTTCATCGTCGAAGGGAGGAAAGCGCATTCGCTTGAAATGTCTACGATCACTCTTTTCTCTGCGCATACACACCCACATTGTCGCCCACTGGGCGTGGAAAACGGGCTCGATAACTCGGGGGGTCTCATTTACCAGTGTGAGACAGCCGTTAACATGGTAGAGCACCTTTACTTCTCTAGAAGACTCCCAAGGCATGGGCATATTTTCCAACAGCTTCAAAACCGCATGAGGCATGAACTTAAGCGCGCCGAGGTAGCTGCGCTTTTCGTTGCTGAACTTCTTCTGCGATACATCGCCGATATCTCGCACAATCTTTCGCAAATGCTCTGGCGGCATGTCCGCCTTCTGTGTTTCGACAAAGCCGCCCTTTCTTTTCTCCCCGAATCGATTGCGTTGCGTCCGTAGCCACTCGTTCTTCTTCTGAGCGAATTTTGCGACGGTCGGATCAGCCGGTGGCTGATAACCCGGCGGCGGCGGAGCCAGAGGCATCGACGGCGGAGCTGATGCACCCCATCCTGGAGGTGGAGGAGGGGGCAATGATGCCATGATGGTGATGGCGGGAAATGTAAATGACTCTGGTTTTCCCAATTGATGTTTGATGCTCGGTCAAGTCGCGTCACAAATTCACGTTGAAAAAAAAAAAGTCATTAACAACCGCGAGTCATCAACAAAAACGATTGGGGACGATAATAAGCCCCAAAGGTTTGCCCCGAGGAGTAAAACCGTAACCCCGAAGAAGAAAACAACACCTAGACGATCCCCTTCTCACAACGGGTGATGAAAGACGCTCTTCTTCTTGCTCCTTTCCTGATGACAAGCTTGAGAAGAGGTGGCGGCTCTGCTCGGGCCGAGACTAGTCCACATCAGGGTTAGCGTCGGCTCGCCAAATTGGCGCTAGCGTGACTCCAGGGCTCTGAGTGAAACCCACACAAATCCAGGTGACTTGCAAGAATTCTGAGAGCTTAACGACGACAACCGACGACGCCGCCGCCAACTTCTTGATCACCGATACAGAGGTTCAAGGACAATCAAAATGGCGAACCAGAGACTCCAATACGTGAGTAGTTACCATGCATGAAAATTCACCCAGGTCGTGAAATGCTAATTATACGTTTTTTTTTTTTTTAACAGCGCCGCCGGAACCCGTACGTTTGAAAAAAATTCCTTCCCGTTCTGTTCCCTCGTGGCGCTCCATACGACAATATTTTAGCCAATGTCTAGCACAACGAGGGGCTTTTTACTGGATTTTACGAACAGGATATTGATGGAATTTCGTCTCTAGGTACAACTCGCGGTCCAACAAGGTCCGCATCATCAAGACCCCCGGCGGTGAGCTCCGGTACCTCCACATCAAGAAGAAGGGCACTGCTCCCAAGTGCGGTGACTGTGGCATCAAGCTCCCCGGTGTGAGTACTCCTGATGGTCTTTGGTTGTTGAACGAATGGCTATGTGCGAATTTTGCGATCGATCCAAGTTGGTAGAACGATGTGTCTCAAGAGGACGACTCGATACAGGAGGGGTGGATTGAGACACACGGTTTCTCTTTATCGGACATCGCACATCGTCAGTCACGAAGGGAAAAACAGCGACTGATACTTTGCCAATAGGTTCCGGCCCTTCGTCCCCGCGAGTACTCTCAGATCTCTCGCCCCAAGAAGACCGTCACCCGTGCCTACGGCGGTTCCCGCTGTGCTGGCTGTGTCAAGGACCGTATCGTCCGTGCTTTCCTGATTGAGGAGCAGAAGATCGTCAAGAAGGTTCTCAAGGAGTCCCAGGAGAAGGCCGCTGGCAAGCGCTAAATGGGTGCATAATATGCTCAATATTTTTCTTTAGTGGGAGCGAATATGAAAAATAAAATTGGCTGGGTACGGTTCTCTTAGATTAAAGTGAACACGACGGCTACAAACGAAATGCCGTATTTATGAATGTTATCCAGGACTCAGTTCTCCAACTATTCCACGATTTTGGTTGCAACGCAATGAGTGTTTATTGCTATGAAGGGTGTGGGCAGGTGTAGCGTGCATCTCATGTAGCCCCTGGGAACAACTCTCCAAACTCCTTGGCAACATCATGCCCCCAGCCCTGCATTGTAGTTCCGCGAGCCACTTCGCCCGTCTGGTAGGCAAATGAAAGTGCCAAGATGAAGCCTGGGTAAAATAGCCAGCGAGTTAGTTCTGGACCTTCCGGCAGAGAAACGAACCACTCTATCCGTCCAAACTGGCTCGAACAATCGATCTACATGGAAGTCACGGCTCACTATCAATTTTTTTAGGGAAAAAAAAAATTTAAATAAATAAAATTAAAAAAAAAAAAAAAAAGGAAAACAAAACAAAACAAAACCAAATTATAGATCTGCCCCAACAATCAAGAATGGGCCCAACACAGCACATGTGGCTCTCTCGTACCGGCCCAATTCGCTTCTCGACTGCATCCCAATGATCACCGCCAAGTTATCGGGAGGATCATCATGGGAAAAAAAAAAAGAAAGAGCAACTCAGCGACGACAGGGAGATGACACGAAAGGGGGCAAGTCCCACCGTGCAGTGAATCATTCCAAACCAGACCGGACTGGTAAAAGTGGTGGTTTGTACGAACCAAAATAGGAAACACCTTGAGACCAGGGTTGGATCCTGTACCCTTGTCTATACATACACAACATGCTGACTAGTAGCAACTAAGTCCAGTGTGCTGGCCACATTCCGAGGATACCCCATGTGGAAACTCACGTTCAAACCTGTGACAGAGCTGGATACTAGGAGGAGGATGAACAGAGCGCATTTGAATAGGAAGCTGTTGATAGCATCATGTAGAAGAGAAGAGTATGACTGCAATCTTCCAGCGAATGTGTGGACTTTTGGCTACCAATATCTGTTGGTACACATGAAGTCAATAGTTAAATGCTTTATGGCGTTAGACAGTGGAACCGTTGGAAAGGCTGATTGCAGACGTGACGGCGATCTGTGCGCTAAGCAAGTTGTTCTGTTTGCGCGCCTATTTTTTGTTATTTTTATTTTCTTTTTCATCTGGGTTTTCTTTTGGGGTTTTCTTTGAATATGCGTTGTATCAATTGAGTATTCAATCAGCTTTACCTAGATGAGGGGAGATGATCATTTGTAGAGTTAGTACGGAGTACGGAGTACTCCGTAGATAAAGAAAAGAAAGAGAAACCCTTGCCCCTGGCCTGTGCACGCAGATGGCATGCAGCTGAAGTCTGAGAATGTTCTCCATTCATGTATGGATGATTGGTCACTGTGCTGTGCAGTAGATCTCATTGTGAATTTGGATCCTGTCAGAGCTTAAGCCTGAATCAGTGTCATACGTACGTATCTACTACGGAGTACTAGAAGTGAAAACAGGCAATGATGACTTGCCTAAATAGGAAGGAGATATTACGGGAGCTTTAAGGAACCAGGATGCATCGCTACTACTAATCATGCAGAACATCGCATGTAACCAATAAACCTCCTGTACCACAGATTGATAGTGCAATACATACACAAGTCGGCAGCCACCCTATGGAGCGGTGAGGATTCTGTGGTGATGGTGGCTTTTTTTTTTTTTTTTTTTTTTTTTTTTTTTTTTTTTTTTTTTTTTTTTTTTTTTTTTTTTTTTTTCTAGGTATCTCAGCTACCAGGTACCTAATCTTGGGTAGGTTCCCATTCCATGGCTCACCCTCCAGGGGATCCATCCAGTCAGAATTCTTCAAGGAACAGCAGGGAAAAGTGAGCCAGGCCACTCGGTACAAAAAAGCCGGTGTGTAACCGCCTCTTCCGCTGCCGGGATGATACCCAACTCTGTACGACATTCTATTTGTTAGTAGGAAGGAGTCCTAAAGGGTGATAGTAGGAATCTAGGTTGTTGGATCTGACATTGGGATCGTCTGCGACCCTCTTTTCTTTTCTTTTTTTAGGGTCTTTTTTTTTTTGGTTCTTTCTTTCCCTCTTTCTCTCATGGGGAATTGCAATGTGAAGCACACTATTGTCTGAAATTAAGTGAGGAAACAACAACAAAAAAAAAAAAAAGATAACCAGGATGGTTACCTCTGGTCCGGAGTACAGTACAGAATACAATAATAGAAATGGTGTTAGAATGGCACGATTCCCCAGAGTCGACAAAAATAGTAACAAATCTGAAAGTTGACTGATCGAAATCACAGTTCGGTTAAGTGTTCCGGATGGTAATGGATGACTAATTGTCTGGTTAGTTCACTGGAACCAGATTGGTTGGTTCTCAATACCAAAATCTGCAGCGTTAGTGGTAGGTGGAGAAATACATACCGACTACTAAGGTATCAACATGGATCTTTAAGATGGAACGAACTACTGCAATGGGAAGGGATGTTGATCCATTCTACATATACTCTTAGTCAGTTCAATGATTTACCGTGTTTCAAGGAAAAGGGGAAAGGCAAGAAAAAGTCAATGGAAAAAAAAAATTGTATACACATGCATTGGCAACAAAATAACTGATCTCTGTTACGGAGTATATATCTGAAGCCAATTTTACTTCGGCCAACAAATTTAAGGTAGATTAACAATGCAATGCATCGAGACTGGTCAATGCGGAGCTTAACGAACGGGATGCAAGCAAGTGCAACACTTACTTTTTTAAACCGTCGGTACGGCCCGTGTGGAAGGTGAGAAAAAGCGGGAGAAGAAGAAAAATAATAATAATAATAAAATAAAAAAGGTCAAGGATCCATTATGTCTTCCGTACGGAGTATGTACTTTTGTTTTCAATTGAATAAATCGATCGGCTCCAGAAGCGCAACTTTTAGCCAAGCCATGGGACGAATCCCTCGTCAGCAAATACTACCTAATGTGGGCTCGTCAATTAGAATGCTATTGGTTGTGTTGAGGTTTCCACATAAATGGGAGGTAAAAAAGAAAAAAGAAAACACAAAAAACAAAAAAATAAAATAAAAAAAACAAAAACAAAAAGAGAGAGAGAGGGTAAAAAAAGGGGTCACGAGCGGGGGAAATAGAGGAATGGAGGAGGAAATAGAAACAGCGTACGACTTGTAGTACAATAATAAGTAATTGGTTGGAAGGGACACAGTGCATCATGCAGCAAGAGAGCGAGGGAGCCTCTTGAGATCCAAAAGTCCCCCCCCCCCCCTCCGCCGCTCCCCCCCATCCTGATGGTAGTACAGAACAGTCAGTTCAGCTGATGATGTGTTGCTTTTTGGGGCTTTTTCTGTCCACTCATCTATGGACGTATAGGAGACATAGTACTCCGTATACGGAGTAGATTTGACGGCTGTCCTTGTCCTTCCTTCTCGCATCGTGTTGAAACACCAGTATTCAGGTCAAAAAGTACATACCTGCCATACCATTGAAGCCATGCATATATCTCTAGGGGGTTAATTCCTTCTGGTGTCACTCATGCATCAACTAGTACAACGACTAATGCTCATCGAGAAGCACCCTTACGAGTCACAACCCGTGAACTTTCAGCCGGCTGCCGTCTGCCACTGCAATGCGCCAAGCTACTAGTAGACCATCATTGTTAGTTGCAGTTTTGCAGACGGTCAATCTAAGGCGGGTCCAATCGACTACTCCCCAGGAGACGGTCTTCTGATTTCTCCCGCCAGTGGGATTTTGACAGGTTTAACCCTACCATGAAGAACGATGGGGAGGGAAAGGAAAAAGGGAATCAGGTGAGCACGAGGATATACGTTAGGGCTATTATTTCATGTGCTCGTGCCGATATCTTAGTACTAACATTCATATCCATGGATACTACGGAGTATCGTAGCCTACCTAACGAGATGGAGGTAAGGTATAGAATTCTTCTTTCCATGCTGGGTACTCCGTACTACCTTTTTTCAGTCTTGCTCTCCCTAGTTTATTATTTATCTCGTTAACGAATTGTAAGTAGAATGGGGCAGAGATATGTGGAATACCAGGTAATACGGACATGGTACCAGCCTACCTAGAGGTACCTAGGTATCCATTCCATATACCACTATAGCCATGGAGATGATAATCACAGCGGTGCTTATGGACGGCTTAATCTTCCGCCGAATAGAAAGACCTGACCTTGAATCACGCTGAACTACCTTGGGTTAGTCCACTTTTTGATCAATACTCATCAATGGATTCCTTGGGCACCAAAGAGTCGCAGAAATGAGGTGAGACAATGCCATCCATCTCCATCAAATAAATCCATTCATTCATTCATTCATTCTGCATGTCCTGCATGCAGAGTGTCTATCAATGCGGAACCCACTTGGTGGTCTGGAACAGTGGATGCCCTTTCGAATGCATGCGGGCAACTGGCTGGTGTCGCCATTTATTGATACAGACTCTGAATATTAACATTAATAATTTGAAAACTCTGGTACGTAGTAATAGTCATGTAACGAGTCTTTGGTTTCATTACTTCTAATTTATTTTGTACTCCATACAGGCGATGCCCCCCTTCCCTTTTTTTTTTTTTT
>ML739403.1:0-17291 GCA_009193565.1 Aspergillus coremiiformis
TACTAACTTAAATTATTATAGATATATTCTTACTCTTGTTATATAAAATAATATATTCTTTTTTTTATTTTTTATCTAGCTAGTTAAGTCTAAAGTATTATTTCTAGTACTTTTTTTTTAAGTTTAATAAAATACTTGTTAGACTAAATAATTTAATATTATTATTTAATATTTTAATTTTAGTAATTTCAAGTTTATTCTAGATATTTCTTTGTATACTTTTCTTTTAATTTAGATCTTTTTTTAATATATTAATAATTATATTCTAAATTATATAATATTCTAAGTAATGTATAGTTAGAGATTATTATTTTAATTTAATAATATATAGAATTATAAGAAATAAAGAGATCTAATTTAATTAAATATAGAATTCTATATTAATAATAAATTAATAATAATATTAATTTATCTTTTTACTACAAAGATCTATTATTTTCTTGTTAAATTTTTTATTAAAAAGTATATTAAATTATCTTATATAAAATTTAAAGTTCTTGACTAATTCTAGTAGGTATAATATCTATAGATAATAATCTATATATAAAATTTCTAGTATAAGAAATTAATTCAGGTTCTCTTTTTCTATTAGGATTAATAAAATATAAAGAAATTCATAATATTCTTAATAATAGAATAAAAAAAAAGATAGACACGTGGATAATACATAGATACATGATTTCGGCCAATAATTTTGCTAGGGACTGTAGTTGTCTATATAGAGTGATGTGTCATGTACACTACCTATGTAGAACGATTACAAAAATGATGGATTTATGTCGGACAGACAACATGATAGGATGAATATTAGATACAACAGCTTCATATACACATACGCTTATAGTCTGCTACAATCTCAAAGACCCCGATTGTCCTCGAGAAATGACCGCCTCCTCCCGGACGAGCTTTTCGGTTGCGTCTCGAACACGCTCAGAAAGATCGGTAGCCACCAAGGCGAGGGTAGAGTAGACCTTCTCCCGGATCTCTGGATGGACCTCCTTCAAGGACTGTGAAATATTCACCACAATAGTATTCTGGAACTCCGGACTCCGTAAGGAGGGTAAAATCTTCCAGAACTCCCGCGGATACTTGTAGTCCAGTTCGTCGATCTGCTGCCATGTCTTAGAGGAGACCTGGGCCATCCATGAATCGAACTCGGGATCAGGCTCAGTGGGCTCTTGGAAGGTCATCGGGTGATAATCCGATACATATCCTGGAAGACCGCCGTAGTTATTCGTGGTGGTGGCCGCGCCGTCCCGCAGCAGCGGATTGAAGGTGCATTTGGACCGGTTCACCGGCAGTTGCTGATGGTTTACCCCCAGCCGATATCTCTGAGCATCCGGATAGGCAAACATCCGTGCCTGCAGCATGGGATCTTCGGAGGCTTCCACGCCGGGGACGAGGTGCGAGGGAGAGAAGGCCAATTGCTCGATCTCGGCAAAATAGTTCTGCGGGTTGCGTTTGAGGGTCAACTTCCCAAAGGGTCGCGACGGAATCACATTGATATCCGGCGGGTAATTACCCAGGTTCCAATGCTTGGTAAGATCGAGGATATTGAATCCGAGTGTGTGCACCTCTTTGGGGTCAACCACTTGGACGTTGGCAGTCCAGGTCGGGTACTCCCCACGCTCAATCGCCGCATAGAGATCTCTGGTGGCGGAGTCCGGGTCTGTCGGGGACGCATTTGTGACCGTTTGACCCTGTTCAAAATTGGGACCCCGGTCGGATGAGAGGAAGAAATGGACGTACTTCCAACGGCCGTCCGACATCACCCATTTGAAGGCATGGCCCACGTATCCGCTCAGGCTGCGATAATCGAACATGGTACCAAACTCGCTGGAGAGCAAGAGAACCATATGGAGCGACTCGTGATTGTTGCACACCCAATCCCACCACATATTGGGGTTCACCAGGTTGGTCTGTGGATCCCGTCGCTGCGCGTGCATCATGGCCGGAAACTTGACCGGATCGCGGATGAAGAATAAGGGGAAGTTGAGGCACACCCAGTCCCAGTTCCCTTGCTCCGTGTAGAACTTGACGGCCATTCCTTTGGCATCGCGGATCGAGTCGGCCGATCCTCGTTCAAGTCCGGTGGTCGAAAACCGGGTGACACAGGCGGTTTTCTTTCCCACCCCCAGTAACATGTCAATGTTACAAATATCGGAGATGTCGTGGGTCACCTATTGGCGATCGGATTAGTAGGGACGGTGTGCATTGTTTAAGCGAGAATTCATGACATATGGATGGCAGTTACCTCGAACTCTCCATACGCTCCCGCACCTTTGGCGTGAACGGCTCGTTCGGGGATCTTTTCGCGGTTGAAATGCGACAACATCTCCACTAGGTGAAAGTCCTTCAGCAAGAGGTTTCGTCCGTCTCGCTGAGAGCCTTCGGGCCTCATCATGGGGCAGCCATTCGAAGTGGTGTACACGGGGGCCGGCCCCGGAGGTTTTTCGTTACCAGCGTCGTTAGCCATCACTCATGAAATCTGATGAATAATGGACAAGAAGTGAGCCAGGTGGAAAGACTAGTAGACTATACTACTTGAATGAGCCGAGGACTGTTCATCCGTAGTAATATATTTCATGCTGGGAGTTGAAAGGGGGATAGGGCAATGGTAGCACCGTCACCTTGCTTGTCTCGATTGGCAAATTTCACCATCGTCTTGCAAATTTTACTCTCTGTTCTCCAGAAAAAAGGAAGAGAAAGCCAAGAGAGGGGATGCATGGAAGTTGCCAGGTGTTGTTGGTGTTTGTTTTTCCTTGCAGATCTCCAATGAAGATAAAAGCAATCAAGGTTCCGGGCAAAAGATTCGATAGCGTGGTGTATTGATACCGTAATGCATAAATACTAACCAACGCAACCCTAATCCACCAGCAAAAAGGAAAAAGAAATGAATTCACCGAGGACGAAAGCTCGGTCCAGAAGCTGCAAATTCGAATCGGCGATTCCCCACATGACAAGAAGAAAGAATCATTTCCATAGGACGCGTGACGGGTGAGCAGTAGTGTGCAGTAGTAACTCCCTGTGAGCGAGGACCGAGGTGCAGAGTCGAGATCACACTGTGACGCATCATCTCGCCAGGAGACATCATTGTCCCTTGTTCCACCACTCGGGGATCGTTGGAGATTGCCATAACTCTACTAGTGAACGCCAGGAAGTGCCGCAGGGACATGGGGGGGGGGGGTTCATCATTTGTGTAGGGATTTACTCCATACCCGCCAGTGAGAACTCCACAGATGGCATCCATCTGTTCCCATTCCAGGTCTGATCTACATTGTGACATACGAGTATAACAGAAGTACTGTGCAGATCCCTTGATCTGGTGTCCCCTGATATGGAATTAATCGTCATTGTTGGACTGAATGCTAGAGAGAATCTGGGCCTTTGGCTGAACCCCGAGCGAAAACCTTCCCTACCTTCCCTCCTTTCCACTGTTCTTCCTCCATTGTGACGGCGCACTGGACCTTTTGCCACCCGTGCATCTGCCCTATAGGTCGATGATCTGGAATGGGGGGAAACTGCTGTTTTGGGGAGCCCTACAGCGGTGGTGCGCTACGAAAACAGGGATTAGCAAACACTCGACACCCCGGAGACAGTCAGCGACTGTGGACTGGACTCACCAATCGGCCAGCTGCCCGTCTCGAAACTCTGGAGATACACCCCAAGGTATGGCTTATTCTTTCGGTACGAGAACGAGATGTACGTGTGGAGATAGTTGACGGCCTCATGATGCTCGTCCGGACTGCAAAACGGCGTCAATAGACAATAGAGTGGAATGAAACGGAAGTAATGGGGGTTGACAGACTAGTATGCTTTCAAGCTGTTTTTATACTTCTTTGCCATGTCCGACCAGCCGTGACGCCCAAAGAAAATGGTGAGTGCATCCGCAACCGCCATGTCGTTCATGCCAAACACGGCGAAGTAGACCTGTGGCTCGGGCACGGGCTGGTTCGGGAGAAGCGTGTAGTTTGCCATACTGGGCAACAGCTCATCCGGGCTGGTGCCGAGGGGCAGATATCCCTCGGGATAGGAACGGCAGCCGCTGGGGATCTGTAGCAAGTCCCACAATTCTTGGATCAGGGCCAGGCCAGCGAGCGTCGAAGCATCGTGTCGTCGCCCCCCCAGGGTCCAGAGATCCTGCAGGGCCGACAATGAAACCATTTGCTCCGAAATGTAGATCTTAATGCGGGACTGGCGGGCATCCACCAGGTCGCACGAGAGAAGGCGCGGACATGCCGTGCTGTCGGGGCCGCGCGACTCCACATATTCCTCCAGCATGGCGAGCGAAGGGGCGATGCTCGGATTCTTCTGGGCCAGCGTGCGGACGGAGCCAAAGATCAACTCCTGGATCGGCGTCCCGGTCACCATGGCCTTCAGCGCCGGGTAAATGTATGTCTTCACCACGAAGTCGCCGCCTTTCAGATCCAAGGCCAATTTGTTTTGGGTCTTGATATCCCCCCCGGCCAGCATATGCTCCTGCAACAAGGCGGATTCATCCTCATCGACAGTCAGAGCTCGTTTGAAATGGCGGAAGTACTCGAGGTCAATCCCCGGCTGAATGATCATCAACTTCTGTAGACTCTCCCAGATGGCACGGGAGTTGAACGGATCGAGATCGGTGCCGGTGGTGGCAGTGATGGGCTCGAAGGTATACCGGACCACCGAATCGGAGCAATTCAGGCTCAGCTCGAACGGAGTGCCATACCGGGTGAGAATACTCAACCAACGGTCCCGATCGTTGGTGGGATAGACCCCCAAGAAGGGAATGACATGTTTCTTATAGATCCCAAGGTGCCTGTATTGGGCATGGACATCGTAGTTGGCGGTTTGCAACATCTCGGCAAACATGGGAGCGGTACTGTGCCACCAGAGTCTCTGGTCGTCATTGGGAAAGTCAAAGACATCGCTGAGGATTTGGTAAACCTCTTGATGGGATACATTCAGGACTTGAGTGTCAGACATACTCGTGTTAGGCTCTGGAAGACTGGTGGTGGTCACTCTCACAGAATGGCATACAAGATCTCTATATCCTGCGTCCATGCACCGGTGAGGCGGGGATTGCCATAAACATCAGGGACAATCCTTTCCTCTTTGAATCTAACATCTCTTCCCCGGGGATCTAGTCGATGTAAGCCAACCAGGGTGTACTACGTACTCCATAGTCCCTTCTATCCCAGTCCGGTTCGTATATTGCACCACGCCAAGGAATAGACACAGTAAAGACCAGCGCTGACCCTTCCTAGAGTACATCCTGTAAGATAAGGGGGGACTTTCTTCATGGTCCTGCATGTATGTATGGATATACTTGGACCTGGTTAATACATAATCAGTCACTTCATGTTGCTCGAGATACAGAAACACTCTTATCATAGATCAGCTAATATTCCAGAGAAATCACACAGCATTCCTCGGCGTTTGAAATGGCTTGGGCACTGGTTACCTCGGTATATACCTCTCTATAAGTCCTGTATTGGTAGTTGGATCCGGGGCTGTATATAACTCGAGATATATCATTCTGTTTATTAGATAGCCAGCTTGCCACTATAAATTCTACAGTCTTGTCTTGTCTTGATCCTTCGTTATCATAATTCCTTAGGGAGTGTTCCTTCCTAGATATTGTCTCCATCCAAGGATCAACAATCCGGTCTGATGTATCTTGACTTCCTTCTATTCTATTTCTATCTGCTTTCTCTTTATCCTCCATTATGATGGCTTAATCACAGGTCCAAGTCCAGATCCAATGGTTTCCTGCCAATGTAAACACTACAGCCGTGTACAAAGCTATTGCTGATGATGGAGTCGCCATCATTGAAGGGTTTCTGTCTCTGGATCAGGTGGCGAAGCTAAATCGAGACATTGAGCCTTGACTGGCCGCGCTCCGGCAGCAGGGGAAGACGAAGATAAAGCCATTGACCGAGAGCCCACCATCGCCCTGGATGGCTGATTATCTAGCGCCGCAACTCTAGTGGTTGCACAATATCGTCGGCTTCAGCAAGGTGTTTCGCGACGATGTTCTCAACCACGAATTGATGCATGGAATTTGCCGCCGGGCATTTGAGACAGTCGGTGACTATTGGATGGGCTACGGATCGGTCATTGAGAATGGCCCAGGGAGGGAGGCCCAGCCCTGGCATCGCGACCAGCCCAATCACCCGTTGCTCAATACCGGGCCGGGAAGCCCGGAGGCGATGCTCAATTTCTTTACTGTGTTGATGGACTTCACCCGCGAGACTGGGGTCACGGAGTTTATGTGGAACACTCACCAGCGAGTGGAGCTGGGAGAGCCTGACGCTGACCATCCGGTGGTCTGGTCGGCGCTCCAGGCCAGTGACACGGCCGTGCTGAGTGGCAAGATGGTGCATCAGGGTAGCGCCAATCAGTCAGATTCCTATCGCCGGGCCTTGCTGGTCTTGATGATCCCGGGCCTGTTGACACTGTTTGATGCCACCTGTCATCTTCTGTGGTGAGTGGTCGAGACGATGACGCCCCTCGCGCAGAGGATGGTTGGTCGGCGAAGCATCCAGATACTATTCTCGGAACTTGCGATTTGGTGTTTGGATATGAGGGAGGTAGGAGAACAGATAGGTTTGAAATCTAATCAGCCAGACAAAGAGAAGGAGAAGGAGTAGGATAGTCTCTCTCTCTCTCTCTAAGTAACTTGTATATACCTGAATAGCTTCATCGAATATCCATCACACACGTGTATCTTGCCTCATGCTACCTCATAGTATGGGTTCTACCAATCTAACCAACAACCGGAAACCAGCCCAGGTCTGATCGGGGACTGGGAACTGGGATGCTTTTGAATACGCTGGAGTCCTAATATATAAGTACACATTACCAAGTGTGATACATCGTGCATTGCTTGCCCCGGTGTACCAGAGAAGTTCACGGTTCTTCCTTCGGACTTTCGGACTACTTGGGACTGATGTAGTCTGCATGCCAGGATAAAAAAGAGGATATCGTATGTATTGTACTATTGAAAGCTGTACAGCAGATGTACATTACTGGACCTATCAAGTTACTTGTGCTATGCATGATGCCTGGTGTTACCTACGGCGATATGCAGTCATCAGCCTGGATCTTCGTGGAACCAAGCCCAAGGATAGTCAAGGTACAGCACTTCTCACTCTGGCAATCATGAAAGTTGGAGGCCTACTAGGGTGTTATATAACACTTTCTCTCGCACGTTGATGGATATTGTTTCTGTATACATTCCCTATTATTATCACCGAATACTTTGACAGACGTCAGCTAACATAGGGAGTACAACAGTAGAAGTAGTTTCTATGTTTCCTCCGGTCATTCCATCCGACAGAACCAGCCTGTCCCTGGAGAATATTAGTTCTCCAGAGGACCTGGTAAAGAAAGATCCGTCATTTGATAATAAGCAGTCGGATCTCTAGACACTCGAACCATGTATGTTTCCGTGTCTCAAGCCTGGTATGGTCTCCTCAATCCCATCCACACTACAGTCAGTGGCGGTCGACATGGATAGAATTAGTGTACAATCTGATCACTTCTACGAGAGGCATAATATCACCCCTGCCACTGTCTTCAAGGTAGCATGGGGTATAGTCCTCCGCACCTATACGAGATTAAATCACGTCTGCTTTGGATATGGAGCCTCTTTAGATAGTGTGCTAGTGACTATCTAGCTATTGTTATATGATGTGCAGTTTGAAGGAAACATAACCTTGTTGGATATTGTTTAGCAAGTCAAGTCAGACTTCATTCAGGAAACTGTCTCCATGGCCGAAGTTAAACATGATATATTATTCAACACCAACATTATTTTCTGGTCAAATGAGACCAAGGTAATACCTGGAACGCATTTGTCAAAGCTAACCGAAACGGAGGATTCGTCAAAGGTAAGAACGCTCATGGCTTTCGGCCAATTGTGGAGTCAACATTCGAATGTAGAATCACTAATGGTAGACAGGATACCATCATGGTCGAAGTAGGTTCCGAAGGGCAATGCTTGCTCTGGTACTAGGATCACTTTTTATTGGACGAGCAGGCGAGCTACCTTGCCAGCATGTTGGTTCTGGCCCTCGCTTCTATTATCCAGTCTCTAGAGAAGGCTGTAGTCGAGCTGGAGATGCTCAGCGAGCTCGATCAGCAGAAACTGTCGCAGTGGAACAGAGCAGTGCCTGTTCCATTAGAGTCCTGCCTTCACGACATCATCAGCCACCATTGCCATTCGCAACCTGATGCCCCTGCTGTTGTCTCCTGGGACGGCTTGCTGACGTACCGGGAGCTGGATGGTCTCTTATCCACCCTGGCTGGCCAACTTCATGCGGCTGGTGTAGGGCCCGAGGTCTTTGTGCCCGTGTGCTTTGCCCGGTGTAAATGGATGTTGGTTGCCATGCTTGGTATCATCAAAGCAGGCAGCGCCTTTTGCACGCTAGACCCGTCCTATCCCCATAGCCGTCTGACGGAGATTTGCCGGGCGTTGAAGTTGACCGTGATATTGACAACGGTGAATAACTGTCCACAGGCGGATCGATTGGTACTCACTATGATGGTGGTTGGAGATGACCTATGGAGAGAAAGCATGCCTGATGGACTGGGATAGCGAGTCCCCCTGTCGACGGTCTGCCCCAGCAATGCCTTGTATACGGTCTTCACCTCCGGTTCCACTGGGACGTCGAAAGGGATTGTACATGAGTATTGATTGTTCTCCTTGGCGGCGCGAGCATCTCTACAGCCTTTGAAGATTCATCCCTATAACTAGATCCTGCACTTTGTCTCCTACGCCTTCGATCTGAGCATTTTTGAGATTCTCACGGCACTTACTGCGGGGGTGTCTCTCGCTATTCTGTCCGAAGAGGCCCGCATCACGGAGCTGCCTCGTGCTATAAGAGAGCTTCAGGCAACATGGGCCTTCCTGATATCTATCATCGCCCACCTATACCGAGTGGAGGATTTCCCTTCCCTCCGGACGTTGTCCTTGGGAGGCGAGGCCATTAGTTCGTTAGATGTGGCGATGTAGGCGTTGAAGAATCTCATCACTGGGTATAATCCCGCCGAATGCTGCCCCCTTGGTATCTCTGGCCTAGCTGATCAGTCTGCGGCTAGCTTCCTAGGATAGTCTTTTACGTCACAGGCTGCCTGGATCGTGGACCCTCGAGACTGCCAGTAGCTAATCCCCGTTGGTGCTGTTGGAGAACTGGTCATTAAGGGACTAGCAATAGCCCGGGGCTACTTGTATGATCCAACCTGCTCTCTTCCTGACTTGGCCTTCATGCGGTCTCCTTCCCGGTGGTGGTCCCGCTTTTGTGTGAGCTCTTCCCAGGCTCCCTGTCTGTATCGAACCGAAGATCTGGTTCAATATGGCCGTGACGGTGCGGTGCACTTTATTGGCCAGAAGGACCTCCAGGTCAAGATCTGCGGACAGTGTGTCGAGCTCACTGAGATTGAATTCTATCTGCATCAATCGCTTCTCCCGTTCGCGCGCCAGGTTGTTATAGACGTGGTGAATTTCATTAATCACACAGCCCTAATCACATTCATCGTTCCCACCGATCATCCGGACTCAGAGAAAACTACTAAAATAGCCCGGCCACTAGCATTGGAATGGATCACAGAAGACTAGGAATTCCAAGTCACGGATGTAGCTATGAAGGTACAGGGGATTCTTCCTAGCTACATGGTTCCAACGGTATACTTCTCTGTGGGCCATATCCCTGTCTCCTAGAGTAGGAAGATTGATCATAATTAACTAATGTTCTTCGCGCTCTCACTTCCTCCAGAGACTCTGGATCGCATCGGGAGATACTCAGAGCCTGGCGAAGCACCAACAACGGACAGTGAGCGTCGCTTACAGAGGCTTTTTATAGTGATATTGGACCTTCCTTCCCATCAAATCATAACGGACAGTGATTTCTTTCGGTTGGGTGGCAATTCTATCCAGGTAATGAAGTTGTTGGCGTTGGCCTTACAAGAAGGACTGGGTGATCTCACCTTTAAGGCTATCTTCAAATATCCAAAATTGGGGGAGATGGCCTTGGTCTTACCCTCCCCTTCTAAACTACCATCCTCCATACTAGAGGATTTCCAACCAGCACTCTTTACTCTGGTCCCTGACACTAACACCTTGATCCAAATCACCAGGGACTAGTGTGGTGTCAATAAGGAAGAGATCAAGAATATTTATCCATATACCCTCCTCCAGGCAAGTCTCTTCGCCTCTATAGCCTAAAACCAAGTAGCTTATATGACCTTGCAATCCTTCACACTCTAACAAAATATTAATATCGACTGGCTCAAGAGGGCATAGAATATCGTGGCCGATCAGTATTCTATTCTTTGCACACACATTATCTAGAACACTACTAGTGCTTCTTATCAGGCTGTGGTGAAAGTCCCACTTGCTATTTAGAAAACCAGCAGCGAGGATCCTATCTCTGAGTTCCAGTTCTTGATTGGCCTAGGAACCGTACTCATCCATCTTTGTCTGGCCAAGGGTTGCTTACTGGTTGCCATGTATTACGTACTGTATGACAGTTGGTCATTGCCCTTGTTAGTTGCCAAGGTTGACCGGGCATATTGTTAACTTCTAGTGCTAGAGTGGCCTCCCTTCTGCCATTTCATTCAGTATATAACAGAGTCTATGGACACGGCCGCTTCCTTTTAGAAAGCAGAGCTCTAGGATATAGAACTGATTCACTTCCCCGTGCTGTTGTTTCTCTATTATCGCCCGGAGCCACAGTTATTTATTATAAGATTGATTCCCCTGATCACCCCAAGCAATCCCCAACACAATGTGATGCTTGCCACGGAGCTCTAATTAGTCTGGGTGGTTACCCAGAACACCTACATCAACAGCCCGGAGATCATCTTCGGGGTTGTCTCCTCGGGACGAGGTGCATCTGTCCGGGGCATTGAGAAGATACTAGGTCCTACCATTGCGAGCACGCCGCTTCGAGTGTTGATTAATCCGACCCAGGAGGTGAGAGAGGCACTGGAAAACATTCAATACCAGTCAGTTAAGCAGATGAAGTACGAACACTTTGGCTTGCAATAGATCGCGTAACAGGGGAAAAATGTTACGGCGGCGTGTAACTTCCAAACGATGCTGGTGGTAGAGCTTAATAAACCATTTATTAACGTCCAGGGGACTTGGTTCAGCCAACACGAGTTTTTATTGGAACTCGCACGCTTCACTAGCCATGTGTTGATACTGTGGTGCTAGTTGCTCCCTGGATCAGTCAAAGTCACAGCAATTTTTGACCCATCGGTTGTGCCTAGTCCTTAGATGCAACGTATCTTATCGCAATTCCAACATATATTGACGCAGATCTGTGCTGTAGGGTGCAATGAGAACACCACTATTAGTGACATTAGTTGGCTTAGCTCCACAGATTGGGGAGAGCTGCAAACATGGAATGCTCTACTGCCTCTTGGACCAGAGCTGTGCGTGTACCGGATGGTTCAGGAGAAATGTCAAAGCTAACTGGACACGATGGTCATCCATGCATGGGATGGTGATCTGATATATAACGAGCTGCAGGAATATGCTGGTTGACTGGCTAGTTATCTTCCAACCCTAGGCGTCGGCCCGAACACATTTGTCGCTATCTATCTGGAAAAGTCGTTGTGGACGGTGGTGGCCCAGCTGGTGGCCCTCATGGCCGGTGCGGCCTTTACGACCCTGGAGACCTCTTAACCTATCTACTGGTTGCGCCATATCTGTCGTACCGTCCAGCCCGCCGTGGTATTGACCTCGGAGACGTTACAGATATCGGCCACCGACCTGCAAGTATCGGCTCCACTGTTGGTGGTCAGTCCGCAGTTGTTCTATCTAGATACTGGGAGCCATTGCCCATCGTTCGAGACCTGGGTTAGAACGCCCTTCGATGCCATGTACACCGTCACCATATCTAGTACCACGGGCATGCCCAAGGTGGTGGTGATCGAGCATCGAGTGTTTCTGGTTAATATAAAGCCCCTGATCAATCACTTTGACTTCACGGTAAACTCTTGGGTACTTTAATTTACGGGCTATAGCTTCAATGCCCTGATCGTAGAGTATTTTCTCATACTCCTGGCCAGCAACTATATCTACATTCCATCCTCCTTTGACCGAGACAATCGTCTCATCCAGAGTATGAATAATATGCGGGTTAACTGTGCTGTGTTGACGGCATCGGCTATTTAGTTGCTCACCCCCGTTGCGGTGCCTACCCTACAAACGGTGGTGCAAGGTGGCGAACCTATGTATCAGGGAATTATCGATCGCTGGGTATCTCATGTGCAATTACTCAATGGCTATGATCCAGCTGAGTACTATGTATACAGTTCTGTCACACTTGTGATCTATCCGAGTGCGAGGAACCCTAGGAATATTAGTCTCGCAACTGGTGGGGTCTGCTAGATTGTCGACCCTGAGTATCCCGAGAGTCCCCCGGTTCCCATTAAGATAGAGAGGAAACTAGTCATTGAGGGTGCTATCCTGGCACAAGGCTATCTAGAAGATCTAGCATGAACGGTAGTAGTCTTCACACCCCGGCCTCGCTGGTTGGAGACATTTAGAGGGATAATAAAAAAGAACCGGATCTATCATACTAGTGATATTATCCAATATAAGCTAGATAGATCGCTCTCCTTTATACAGTACAAGAATTCCTAGATCAAGATCTATAGCCAATAGATTAAACTCCAAGAGATCAAGCATCATGTCCAGAACTGCTTTCCAGATACACTATAGATAGTCACGGATAGTATAACTTATTCTAATACAGGGTTAACCATCCTAGTGGCCCTCGTACTAGCTATGTTCACAACCTCTCCGAATGTATCGGTCACATCGGCTGAACAGCTCGTAGTGGCTGGTAAAATAATAGCTAGACAGGGCCTCCTGCTGGCCGCTTACAATGCACGCTTCCTCATCGACGCACGTACGGCCGAACTTGCACTCGAGGAAAGTCTTCCCTTATATATAGTGCCCTATCTTTTTATCCTGGTGGTGCACATTCCACGCGATACCAATGGAAAGATCAACCAAAGAAAGATCAGCTAGTCACTCATATCGGTCACTCAGGAATAGTAGAAATATTATGTATCCACCAACCAAGTTACTCTATCTCTCAATCTTGAACACCAACTACAAACAATCTAGACCAGGATTCTGAATATTATACCAGATTGGATTGGCATCCACAATAGCTTCTTTTACTTGGGGGGCGACTCCATTACCTATATACAAGTGGTGATATAGTGTATCTAATCTAACATTCTGATCACCGTCAAGAATATCTTCAAGCAACGCACTATTGAGAAGCTCGCGGCAGGAGTAGTAGTAGTATAGTATCCTGAATTATCTCTAACAGACATAATTAAGTCTGTACTAGTAGAATCCTCTTGATATAATCCTACACAACTAGAGAAATACATAAGCCAGATCCAACCCTAACTAGCAGCAAGTCAGGCCATAGAGGATATCTATCTATGCTCTCCAATCTAGCAGGGAATACTCATGAGCCATGCCTGTTATCCCGGCTATTATGATGAAGCCATTCAATGGAAGGTGGTCAGTCAAGCCCTAATTAATATTAACTACCTGTGTGACACATGGCATCAGGTTGTCCATCAGCATGCTGTTCTCCGGACTGTGTTTCTAGATATCTTTGGAGAGAACTATGTGGACCAGGTAGTGCTGGCGAACTATGTGCCAACAGTCCTTGTGTGCAAGGACAATGAAGAATCAGAGGCCATGGTATTAACTAGCAACACACAACCAAGGCATCATCTCCAGATCATTCAATCTAGTACTAGTAATACCACTGTCTGGTTACAAATCAACCACACCCTTGTGAACAGGCACTCCCTGTTCCTTATCAAACAAGACTTGATCAGGGCCTACGAAGACTGTCTGGCCTTATCTCCGCCCCCTTTGTTCTATCATGCCTACATTATGTTCCTAGAACACAACCACTCACAACAGCAGTCGGAAGCATTCTAGAAATCCTCCCTCCAGGACACGGTCCCTTGTTCATTCCCCCAGTTAAAGAACCTCGATGCACAGGATTCGACATAATCCTTTGTAGTAGTCACTCTGGAACTAGGAACCAGTGCTGACTTGACGTAGTTTTGTGAGGATTATCAATTAGCCCTTAGTAGCGTGCTCTATGTAATATAGGCTATCATGATTCAACACTACACCGCAATGAACAAGGTGTGTTTTGGCTATATAACATCTGGTCGCTATTTATTCATGGTGGGTACTCACAACATCGTGGGCCTGTTATTCAACATGCTAGTGGCGCGAGTGGACTTGTCACCAAATGTAACAGTACTCACTCTTATATAACAGTACCAAGAAGACTTTCTAAACAGCCTTGACCATCAACACTAGTTATTTATAGAGACACTACATTCTATTAGGTCCACTTCGGTGAACCTATTTAATATACTGGTGTCTATTATCAATAATCCAGGAGAAAGGGATCCTACTCAGAAACAATCTATTATCTTCTTGGTGGACAATGATGTCTATAACTAATCCAAGGTAAATTCTGTCCAATTCCTGTTGCTCTATACCATTAATGGGATCATTACTAACCCATATATTACTTGGCATAGTATCCTATTACTATAAACATTCTTATATCCATAGATCAGACTTATCTAATACTCTCATACCATACATCATGGCTAAGTAATCTATATACCAGGATAGTTACAACCATCTTCTATTATATTCTAGCTACTGTCCTCGGACAACCATAGCTCTATCTCAGCGAGATTGAGATATTAGATAAGAAATACCAAACCAAGCTCTACGAGCAAAACTAGATAATGGTAGTATCAATGAATACTTGTATCCATTACACTATCTATGAACAATGTCTACGATTTCCAGAATCTCTAGTAGTCTATGTATGGAACGAGGAGCTCTCGTATACCCAACTAGATTAGCTCTCCTCGTTGTTAACCAAGGAACTTATTGGCCAGGGTATAAAAGTAAAGATAACAATCCCGATCTTACTTAAAAAGACTCGCTGGACCCCTGTGGCCATGGTAGCTATTCTCAAGTCAAGCACTTCCTTTCTCTTGATAAATGCGTCCCATCTATTAAAGTAACTCTAGACTATCACTGAAGCCATCCACGCTCCCATTATTCTGGCATCACCACAGACCCGATCTAAAGCCATTGCCCTTCCACCCTAGGTGATCGAAATGACTAATTAACTATAGAAACAGAAACAAACAGAGCCCTAACAATATCTCTAGCCTAGCATAGCTATCAACAAAAGCAATGCTATCTATCTAGTCTTTATCTCTAGCTCTACAAGGAAACCAAAGAATATGGTTCTTAACTACTCCTGTCTAACCATGATTGTTATATATTTACAGTCTCACATGTACATCCACACTATCTCTTATATATTACAATTCTCCTTCCATGCCTAGGACATTCTAGTAATAGATGTTCTCCTCACCCTCCATGCCAGAGGCTGCGTCTGCATCCCATCAGATAACAAGCATACCAGGAATCTAGCACAGGCCGTAAATTAAATACAGATAAACTAGGCCTTGCTCATACCCATGGTTGTGTGACTGGTCCAGCCTGAAAAGTTTAACCACTTAGAAACATTAGTGCTAGCTAGAGAAGCTATCTCGCCAACGGATCTGACTACCTGGCACGATCGGGTACGCCTTATCCAAGGCTATGGTCCCGCCAAGTGCACGGTTATTAGTATAGTATCCAAGCCACTGACTCTACGGAGTGATCCACGAAATATTGGATAGTCTACTGGGTATGTGGCATGGATTGTCCACAATAAGAACCATCACTTCCTGGCATTCCCTGGGACCATCGGGGAATTGGTCCTGGAAGGGCTGATTGTAGATTATAGATATCTTGATAACCCCGAACAATCCATAGCTATCTTTGTCAATCCTCCAGCCTAGCTCATCCAATTTCAAGATAGACACGCGCCGCACCGGCTCTACAAGATAGAGGATCTGGTTTGTTCTAGTCTTGACGGCTCGCTTTCTTTCATAGAATACAAGAACAATCAGGTCAAGATTCATGGTTAATAGGTAGAACTTAGCGAGATCGAAGTACTAGTTTCACACACCTTTCCTGGCAGCCATATCGTCGTCGAACGGGTCCAGCACTCGAGCTCGGTGCTCTTGGTAGCCTTGATCTTGTAGAACAAGATAGTATCTATACTTCTAAGTAATCACAGTAACCTTCTTTACTCCTTATCAGATCTCTTTCAAGAATCTACCCATATCACTGTCTCTCTTCTGCGGGAGATCATGCTAGTATATATAATCCCCACCATGTTCCTACCACTGGCCTCTCTACCCCGGTCCACTACAGGCAAAACTAACCAAACGCGCTTACAGAATCACATTGTGTCTTTGTCCACAATAGCACTTGAGGCCTATCAGACTATTAAGACCAGCCAGTACCTCCTGTCCACATTACTAGAAGCATGGCTATAAAAGCACGTTAGTTACCTACTCTACTAGTCCTCGGACCAGATCCTACTAGATAAAGACCTGTTTATCCTTGGACTAGACTCACTCCAAGCCATAACCCTAGCCACATCCACATAGAAAGATAGCATAGCTTTATTAGTCTCTATTATCTTCCAGCATCCATAATTATCCACGCTCGTTGTTATTCTAAGTCCAAAGTCAGAGATCAAACACTGATAGTGTTTATATAAGGGGACAGAGTCATTAATACTATTCAAATTCTGGGCTTATAGCTCAGCGGTGGTAGAACCCCAGAACAGCAAAATCCTTAACAATAGTAGAGCTAGTATCATTTCTTTATATTTCTTAATCACCACTAAGCTTTAACACTAGTCTAAATCACGTACAGGGACATAGCTCAGCGGTATTAAGATTTAGATTAGTAATACTAAAACTTTTTACTAAGATTCTCTAACACTATTAAATTTTTATACTAGTCTAAATTAAGTAAAGATTAATAATAGTAGAGAATTAATTAATAAAACTTAGTAATAATAAAGAATTTCTTGATAGAGCTTAACAATAATAGAAAATATATAAAATTTTCTTAATTTTCTTTATTACTAATAAGCTTTATATAAATTTTTTATTATTATTAAACTTTATTAATTAATTCTTTATTATTACTAATCTTTATTGAATCTTTATTAAATAAATATAGTTTATATATATTAAGCTAATATATAAAAATATAATATATTATTATTTTCTTTTAATATATATATATTTTAAAAATAATTTAAGTATATACTAAGGTTTATATAAATAATATATATACTAGTAATCCTATA
>ML739404.1:0-17277 GCA_009193565.1 Aspergillus coremiiformis
AAATAATAAATAAAAAAAAGATTTATAAGCTAAAATTTAAATATTTAGTTTAGTTTAAAAAAAACTATATACTAGTTATTTTATAATAATAAATATTTAAAGTCTAAAAATATTAGTAAAAACAATAATAAATAGAAAAAAGACTTATAAGTTAAAACTTAAATAATAATTATAAATTAGTCCAAAGAAAACTTAAGATTATTTTTATAAATAATTATTAAACAAGGGACAATGTTTTTAAAGTTATTTATATTAATAAATAAAGAAATAGATAACAACAAAGATAGTAAAAAATAAAGATAAAATATAATTATTAAAGATAAGGTTAGAAATAAAAAAAAAGAATATATAAAAAAATAATATATATAATAAATATTAATAATAATAATATATAATATAGAGAAGCTCTATAAATAATATTTATTATAAAATTCTATAAATAATAATATTCTATAGAGTTCTATAAATAATATTTATTATAAAAATCTGTAAAAGATAGTACTCTATAGAATACTATAAATAATTATAGGGTCATGTTAAAAGGATCTCTTAAAAAGCTATTTAGATTATTTACTAAATCTAATATAGTTAGTAAAGCTATTTAGATCTTTTTATCTAGTACTAGACCTAAATAGAAAGTAATAAAAAATTAAAATAGTAGAATTAATAGTTTTATATATATATTAATTTATATATAAAAAAATAAATTAGCAGAAATAAAAAAGCGCTTTATTTAATATTTTATTTAAATAATTAAAACAATTGATTTTTATATTAAAAAAAGTATTATACTAGTTTAAAATAATAATATTAAGACTAGAGACTCTAGAGATCTTAGAGATTTAATTATTATATTATTAAAGACCTTGCTTAATTTATTTAAATTCTAAAAGCTTTTAATTTTTAAAATCCCTAGATCTTTCTTGTATATATATAACTAGTAATTTCTTGACTAGCTCTTCTATACTAAGATCTAAAGATATTATAGATATAAGCTACTAATTATAAAACTTGGTAATTAATATAGATAGATTTATAAAGTTATATATATAAATTATATAAATATATAGAATTAAATTAATATTTTATTATTCTTATCCAAGATCTCTAATTAGTTAAAATTAATAATAGAATAGCTATCTAGCTAGTTAAAAAGATTATTTATTTTTAAAGATATAGATATATAATACTTTAAGTATTTTTAGTATAGAAATTAGAATAGATATAAAAATAATTACTTTTTATTATATTTTTAATAATTTTTATAAGATTTTACTAGTATAATTTCTTAGATATCTAAATTCTGTTTTTCTATTTAGGCCTAGTACTAGGAGCTAACTATATCTAGTTGATAGACAGTCTAAATAACTTTATAGAAAATTCTTTTAACACGACCCTAATTATATATAATAAAATATTTTCTAAAATAGATTATATCTAAGGCTAGTTAAAATAATCTAGAAAATAAAATAGTAATTCTAGAAATTCTAGAAAAAAAGAATATTAAATCCTAGAGTATTTAAAAGCTAAGTAAAAAAAAATATAATCTTAGTTATATTTCTAAGACTAATACTAACTAGTTATAAATAATAAACAAGAATTCTTAATAAAATACTATAGATATTAAACTATATCTATAATAATAATTTATTATTATAAAAATTATTTAATACTATCAAGTGATTAGATACTATAATTATGTATATAAAGCTATACTAGTAGTAATAACTAAGAAGAACAGGTAATTTCTAATCTACACTTATGATAGCCACCAGGCAAAATCTCAAAATTCTAAAGTATTTAAAAGCTAAGTAAAAAAAATATAATTTTAATTATATTTCTAAAACTAATTCTAACTAATTATAAATAATAAACAAGAATTTTTAGTAAAATATTATAAATATTAGACTATATCTATAATAATAGTTTATTATTATAGAAATTATTTAATACTATTAGATAATTAAATACTATAATTATATATATAAAGCTATACTAGTAATAATAACTAAGAATAATAAGTAATTTCTAATCTATACTTCTGATAGCTACCAGGCAGAATCTCACTAGTATAATACTTTTTTTAATATAAAAATTAATTATTTTAATTATTTAAATAAAGTATTAAATAAAGTACTTTTTCATTTCTACTAATTTATTTTTTTATATATAAATTAATATATATACAAAATCATTAATTTTACTAGTTTAATTTCTTATTACTTTCTATTTAGACCTAGCGCCGGGTGCTAACTATATCCAGTTAGTAAGTAATCTAAATAGCTTTATAGCAGATTCTTTTAACATAATCTATTATTTATTATATTAATAGAATATCTCAAGGCGGTCAGTACTCTTTACCTGATTTTGATAGGGTACGAACCGGTAGAATACCTATAGGCAGTCAGGGATTTCTACCACTATAGAATGTAGAACAGTAGGCGTAAATATCAGTATATCTGTGAAAACATAGTTGTCATATAATAGAGTAGATAGATAGATAGATAGATAGATAGATAGATAGATAGATAGATAGATAGATATAATAATTAGATCTCTAAGATCCCTAGAGTCTTCAGTCTTAATATTATTACTTTAGACTAGTATAATACTTTTTTTAATATAGAAATCAATTATTTTAATTATTAAAATAAAATATTAAATAGAGTACTTTTTTATTTCTGTTAATTTATTTTTTTATATATAAATTAATATATATATAGAATTATTAATTCTACTATTTTAATTCCTTACTGCTTTCTATTTAAGCCTAGTACTAGGTAAGAAAATCTAAATAGCTTTACTAACTATATTAGATTTAGTGGACAGTCCAAATGGCTTTTTGGGAGGTCCTTTTAACATGACCCTAAAAAAAATCAAGTTTAAAAGAGTAACATTTTCGGCTGAAAATTCAAGTGTCAACACACTTATGGCCTCAGTCTTTATTAACTGTCTATTGAGGCCACCTCAGCGGCTGATTATATAGAAATCAGAGACCTTAGTTTAATTCCTACAATATTAAGATTACACAATAGGAACTACTAGTATCATCATACTTTGATAGGAAAATACAACTCCACCATGATCTTACCGTCCTATCCCTACAAAAAACAGCCCATGAAGCCGTAGGCTAAGTTAACCCATGTTTCCGGCTCGGTCAAATGCTTCCAAGTGTAGAGCTATGGACCCCAAAGGAAATAAAAGTCATCTGATTGTCATGGGTCGAGAAATACAAAACTCCTTCTGATTGGTACTGAACGTAGAATTTTATGCACGGAATGATCGCACAGAAACGCTATACAACAACCATGAACTATGTACAGTACATACCAGTCCTAAATCCAATAATACCATGTAGCCAGGGTAGAAAATTCACCCAGGAATATACGAAACCATTATGGCTTGACCATAAATATCTGTGCCAGTTAGTCTCGGGATACAGCATGCTACCATAGAGTAGTAGAATGGGAAAATTACCTCATTGAGAGATTTATCGTCCATAAGAGCTTTCTTTTTTTGTGCAATGTGTCGACCCCTGAAAATATATCTTCCCATCGGACGGTGTTCTTTTGATAATACCTTGGCAACTAGTGGTGCATCTCGGGATTTGTTGACAGCAACATTTAGGCTGGTCTTCAAGGTGATTTTATCCAGGAATTCGGACTCTAGGTTCTTAGACTCCTCCGAATGCTTCCTTTTTTTAGCATTCTTTTCTTTTTTGTCCTTCCCCTGATTATCCTTCTTGCCTCGTTGGCTTTCGGACTTTATGGCCCCCTTCGAATTGTGGATAGATGAGATGCGTTCCTCTCTGGGTGCCTTAAGCGGGTCACCTTCGATGGGAGAGCTTACATTATTTTCAGTTCTTTGTAGCCCCTGATCGCTGTTATTCTGATGCGGAGGATGTTGAAGATCTTGGTCTTCCTTCCTAGTGGAAATAGAAACAAGCTTTTCTTGTGCCAATAAACCACCGCTAATGAACGTAACCGTATGCCATTTTGTCGCAGCATACCGGGCCAATTTTGTATCATGGAGCTTTCTTTGCTCGACCGCCAAATCCGCATCTGATTTGCCATTCAGTCGACCTAACAGCCCTTTGAAGGCATCAAGACCAGTAGGCTCATTCAAAGGGTCACGCTTAGAACGTGCCCCAAGACCGAGCGTGTCACCCTTGATAACAACCTTAATATGAGATGCACTGGCAGCAGTGAACATATCAGCATGAGCAGCGTTCTGTGCACCTAGAAAACTCCCAGGAGTCCACCCCTGAGAACTCATGATTTTTTGTCCATAGCCGCTAGTGGATCGGGACCAATTTGTATTGTTCGGGTCATGGGAAATCTTCGTCTTCCTTAAAACCCAATGTTGTTAGTATTCAGATATTCAAGGATCCGGATGGCACTGAATTCACCTACTTGCGAGGTGCTGCTAAGCCCATTTGCAGTAGTTATTATATTAATATATATTGAATATCTATTTTCAAATCTCAAAAAAGACAAGAAGAAAACACAAAACTAGGTGTGTGACAGAAAAGCACAGCAGCGAAATGATAGCGGGAAAAAATACGGATACAGCACGATAGTAATTTCATTTATGGATAAATAGACCGCCTACTTTTCTAGGAAGCTGTACTCCGTCTCGGGCTCCAGTGGACTCGTTACCCATAGGTATGTATGTACGGAGTATGTACATGCGTACTCTGTATACGTCAGTGTGGCTTTTGAATGACATGATTTCAATTTGTACCAATAATGACCAGCATATACATCGAATAAATTGGGGAAAATGCCTAATTTGCGAGTGTTTTCTCGGGACAGTCCTCAACGCACTCTTGCTATAACTACAACTGATTTCGCCTTGATCTTTAAGCATGGCTCACCAGAGCCAGGGATCAATAAGTCACGCAATAATGACCCGCCACGGTGTCTTGTCGAATTCCTGAGTTTACAATCTGTCGACCTCCAAGGCTACCGAGCCTTGAGTGACGGCTATGGCACTCTCGGGCTGATTACTTTTGGCGAGGAAGTCTTCCTCTGTATTGTTACAGCTTCCTCAAACGCTGCAGCAGTGAGGCCTGGGGAGACTATCTCAAGGATCGATAGCGTTGATTTCTGTACAATGCCATTCTCGCCCCTCACAAACAACAATAGCTAACAAATTCAGTTTGCCTGAGTCATTCTGATTATGAAAATGGACTTGAATATGAGTCTGAATCTTCATTTGCAGCTGAGGAGTTCAACCGCGGACCTAGTTTTGAGAATAGGGAGATAGTTTCTAATTATCCATTTTTGGCCTTGAAGAAGCTTCTTAGTGATGGTAGCTTCTACTATAGTCTTGATTTCAACCTCACTGATAGACTACAAGACCGGTTAGTTGATGGAGAATGCCGATTCAGTGCGTGACCAACCCTAGCTGATATAACGCTAGGTCGGATAAGTCGGCAGCTTTTGATATCGAATCCCTGGATGAGGATATGTTGTGGAACTCCTATATGATCCATCCGCTTCTTCTTTTCAGAAGCCACCTGTCACCTGCCGAGAAGCTACGTCTCGATTCTTCCCAGATTCTGACTTGTATTATACGCGGGTTTGCTGGCACCTTGACGATCCCTGCTACAGCTCCTGTCTTGCCCCAACTGCGAACTAATTACTCTTCCACATTAACCATCATCTCACGACAGTCGTCCCGGCGTGCGGGTACACGATTCAATGCTCGAGGCATTGATGATGATGGTCGTGTTGCCAATTTTGTTGAATCAGAGACAATTATTTGGATTCCGTCTAATGTCACTTTCTCATACGTTCAAATACGAGGCTCCGTTCCTGTTTTCTGGGAGCAAGCTAGCGGATTCCTCCCTGGGCAACAAAAAATTGAGATAACTCGATCTAGCGAGGCAACTGAACACGCGTTTCGCAAACATTTTGAGAGCCTTGAGCTAGAATATGGTGCAATCCATGTGGTTAATCTTCTCAGTAAGCTCAAACCAGGCGAGGCTGAGCTTTCATCAGAGTTTCTCAACCAGATCAGGAGGAGTTCTCTCAGCCAGAAAGCTGGATCTAAGATCTTATCCGATCATCCACTTTTACAAACCACTGAATTTGATTTACATGCAGAGACTCGAGGTCTATCGGGGTATGGAGCTAGCAGCCAAATCAAAACTGCGATATCGCATTGCTTGCATGGATTTGCATACTTTCTGTCCGAGGAAGTTGGCGCAACAGCCCTGGATGAAAACCGTAATGGACTGAGAAGTCCCTCTGTCATTCTTCAACAGGCGGGCGTGTTCCGTACAAACTGCTTAGATTGTCTCGATAGGACCAATCTTGTGCAAACAATTATCAGTTCTATGGCTCTAGAATACTTTTTGTTGCAACATAATGCAAGATTAAGGTCGGAGATTCAGCTGATCCATTCAACCCTCTGGGCCGATAATGGAGATGCTTTGTCGAAAATCTATGCGGGAACAGGAGCTCTGAAAAGCTCGTATACGCGACATGGCAAAATGTCTATTGCCGGCGCGCTATCAGATGCACGCAAAACTGCCACACGGCTTTATGTCAACAACTTCACTGACAAAGCTCGTCAGAAAACAATAGACCTTCTTCTGGGAAGATTAACAGATCAATTACCGGTACACTTGTATGACCCGATCAACGATGTTGTCTGCGAAGAGATAAATCGGCGATCGTCAGAATACTCCTCTATCAAGTCAATCAAAATCTGGACTGGGACTTTTAATGTCAATGGGAGAAACTGTGGACCAGGTGTCGACCTAACACCATGGCTGTTAGCAGGGCTTAATGGGCAAGATGATGACCCAACTATATGTGCTGTTGGCTTTCAGGAGATCGTTTCATTAAGCCCACAGCAGATAATGTCAACGGATCCTACAACTCGTAAGGCATGGGAGTCTGCTGTTAGGAATTGTTTGAACAATCGTGCACGGTCGAGAGGGACTGCGGAGTATGTTCATTTGCGGAGCGGCCAGCTTGTTGGTGCCGCACTCATGGTATTTATCAGAGGAGATGTACTGGGGGATATAAAAAATGTTGAAGGAAGCGTCAAGAAAGTAAGCAGCTACACAATCTCCATTAATACATGTCTAACTATGATTCTGCAGACGGGTCTTTCCGGGGTGGCTGGTAACAAAGGTGGCTGTGCCATACGATTTGAATACTCTAACACGCGCATATGTTTCGTTACGGCTCATCTTGCCGCAGGATTTGCAAATTACGACGAGCGAAACAGGGACTATGAGACTATAAATCATGGACTTCAGTTTCAGAGGAATAGATCAATTGAAGACCATGATGCCATTGTATGGCTTGGAGATTTCAATTATCGGATAGGCCTCGATAATCAGTTCGTCAGGGAACTCGTGGTGCAGAACGACTATCAAAAGCTTTACAATAACGACCAGGTATTCCAATCACACAGTCGTGGAATTTTCACCCATTAATATCATTTTTTAGTTGAATCTACAAATGCTGGCCGGAAGGGCTTTTCCATTTTATGCTGAAGGGCTCATTACATTCCCCCCAACATACAAATACGACATTAATAGTGATACTTATGATACCTCGTAAGATCCCACATTACTTACAAGGCGAGGTGACGGGCTAATTAGCTGCAGCGAGAAAGCGCGTATACCTGCTTGGTGTGATAGAATACTGTGGCGAGGGTCATGTCTTCGCCAGACAGACTATAGTACTGCGAACTTACGATTCTCAGACCATCGTCCCGTTTGGGCCACCTTCTCATGTCTCATCACTGTTGTTGATGAAGGTTTGAAGGGTAAATTGAGACGAACACTTTATCATGAGCGACAAGATGACCCATACAATGTGCTTTTCAGTATCCTAGAACGAGTGAACACGGAAAATGAGGAAAGCATTCCACTGACGCCTATTGCTCCTGGTCTACCACCAGCTAGCTCAGATCACCATAGGTGGTGGTTAGAAAATGGTACGTAACCCAGTGACAGTTGCCTGGTCCCCATTAATTGTTTGTTTCCTTTTCATCCGCCTCTCTTCAATCGTTCTAATCAGCTCTCGAAGGGGCACTTGTAAAATCAGCTCTGGTGCCTCCTGGTGATTGGTATAGTCTCAATATCCATCATAGCTCCAACCCTTTCCTTTCCCGCAACGACGCATATTGGATTGTCTCAGATGATCCCAATGAACGACAGAGTAGTATTCAGTTTCCGGACACTGGTTCACAAAAGCCCCAAATTCCCTCAAGGGTCCTACAAACTTTGTCCTTTAATGACCATATGCGGAGCCAATCATCAGTTTCTTTGGACATATCAGGACTTCACGACACGACCAATAACCACATCGTACGTTTGGGTGATGGGAAAACTGCACCACCGATACCCCGAAAACCAGTTTCTCTAAGCGCAAATCCATGTGAAAAGGGGACCAATCCAGTTATAGGTGTCCCGCAGACAGTTGTTAGTACCCAATGCATCTTCAATAGATGTAATTCGACAAGAGAAAATCTTGGAAGCAAGGCTCATATAATTAGTGCACCAGCTATATCAACCGACAAGTCGACAGAAATGTGCATGTCGAGTGACTTTCACACCAGCAAACAGGAACATGGAGGTGATAGAAACTTACAGGCAACCACGTTGGCAGGATCACACAGGAAATCTACAGGTGAAAATAACAGCCTCCTTGACGGGAGTGTGGGCGAGATATGTAATTGGAAGCCCCTTATGCCCCAATGAAATTATCGTGACTGAATTCCGGCCACAACAACGATAATTATATGATTAGTTGACGAGTTGATGAACTAAAGGCATAATCCACAAAGTACATATACTCTATAGAATGCAATACCAAACCTAATTTTTGTTTCCAGAATGCCACCGGTATACATGAGAAAAGACTGATAGCTCACGCGGTCAGCCTAGCCTATTAAATGCGAAAACCCACCTTCAAGCAGAACACAGAAATATGCATTAGTAGGAGATGCTATTCAACGCTCTATGGGTATATTAGCACGCCGCAACACCCACAATGTTTAATACATGATAGAACCATGCCATGAATTTTTTGTAACCACAGATATCTTTCATGCTCCTGGATTGACCTTTACCAAAAAAGAGAGAGAGCAAGAAAAGGAAAGGAAACGCGATGGAAGAGATAACGACGAAGGAAGGATGTCCACATAAAATCCCACCATGGGGCATGAGAAACCAATCTCGGCTATGCAAGAGGAAAAGCCATGCCCCGCTTGAGTAGCCCAGGATAGATCACATTCAAACTTCTAGCATTCACATCGGGCTGCCTTTGGAAAGCCGGGCCCCAGAAGAACATGCAATGCTCCCTGATATGCTTCACTTTTCCGTACCATTGCGATGCTTACTAAGCTATGGGCCTGGTTCGAGAGGAACATACAGGCTCATACCCCGTGCAATGCGCAGCCTGAAGGCAACAGCTACAAACTGAGATCCTATCACATGACACGGCAAGAAAGCCCGTGTTGCTGGACTACTCTAGGCTTTTTTCCCACTTTTAAAGCCCTGTTCAGCCTACGGTTACCACCTGCCATCCACATGGCAAATGGACCGGGGTCAGGAGCCCGTGCTCGTGGCTTTTTTGCTCCTAATATATGTCAGTTTCGGACATGAAATGTAATGAGTAATTAATACTAGTCCTCTCAAAGAACGTTATGGTAAAACAACAGACTCAACACGCACCTATAGACTCAGATTTCTTCTTTGGCTCCTCATCGGGAGTAGCGACAGCCAAGTCTTCGGATGCTGCCGGCGCCTCAGGAGCAACCACTACTTCTGGGACAGGGGGCTCTGAAGGAAGAGCGGGCTCGGGGGTCTTCGGCTTTTCAGGTATGGGCCACATATGCATGGTTATTGTCCAATCAGGTTCGATCACAGTTTCCCAGACCTGGGGAAGTATGATATCCCCGTTGGGGCCTATCAAATCATAATGGCCCTCCACGACATGGGATCCAATTACTTCTATGTGGAGAAAAGCCTGCCGGATGAGTTCCTCCATCCCCTTGGTTTGATAAAATCAGAAATGGAGCTCGAAAAGGAGAAGAAAAGACTTACCTGCCAAGTACAGCATAGGTCAAAAGGAAAGCTGAACTTTCGGCCGACTGCATCCTTGAACTTAATCGGTTTCTTCTTCTCTGGGGGGGGTTTATCTGAAGCAGCCGCCTTCGCGGCAGCGATAGCTTCTGCTGCTGCTGCATTGGCGGCTTCAGTAGCTGCTGCTGCCGCCTCTGCAGCGGCTGCAGCGGCTGCTTCCTCCGCATCCTTTTTTGCTTTCGCTGCTTCTTCAGCAGCTCTTTGTTCCGCTTCCGCTCTGGCATGAGAAGCAGCTTCCTCTGCGATCCTCATCTCGTGAGCAGCACGCTCTTCTCTTGCAGCTTGATCGGCCGCTTCTTGTTCCAGTGCCGCTTGCCGTGCAGCTTCTCGCTGCTCTCTCGCTTCGCGCTCTGTCCTCTCTTCCAGGATCAATTTCTCTAACCTTGCAATTGCCTCGTCCTTCGATGAATCCATAGGTGGCGGAGGAGGAGAACCGTTTGATTCAACTTGACTTGGGGATGGCACGCGGGGATATGGGTTGAAATAGGATGGGTGAATCATACCAGGAAGCATACCATACGCCTCTCTGAACGGGTAATAACCCCCCGGTCCATATGAAATCAGGTCGTGGGGCCCAAGTGGAGGACCGCCGTAGGGTGGCCCATGAGATGAGAGAGAATGCACGTTTGGGTGTTGAGATGGATTATGCCCATCAGCCTGGGTATGAGGAGGCGACGCATGATGCGGATGGTGCCCCAAATGATGGTCGTGAACGAAAAATGGCGGCATGGAGGGATTATGAGGTTGCTGCAATTGAGGGTTATACGTATAACTTGCAGGGCCGTAAGGCGTTCGTTGAGCAGGGTGGCCGTGGGGGCCCAGCCTTATAAGCTGGTCTGAGGGAGGAGGCTGGCCATTTTGGCGGGCAAAAGCTCCATGGGTTCCAGCACTGTTGGGATAAACATACGAAGGCACCGGAGAGGAACTTCGACCATATCCTAAGCCTTGAGCCACGGATGGCCAGATTCTCTTCTCATGAGAGGCTCGACCATAAGGGCTGCCATACTCATCTCCCGAGTCCATGCTCTCTGGGGACTCGGGAGAAGGCTGGCGGCGGGGGCGACGAGCGAAATGTTCCTGTTCCTGTACAATATGACGTCTACCTGGGTGGCGACGAGCTGAGGAGGACGATCCATGGATCGGGTGACGGCTACGTGTACGATGCGACGTCCTAGGCCGAGACGCGGAATCAGATGGCTTCAACTCGTCTGGGTATGACAAGTGCGCCCATTCATCGTAAGGGTCATGATAATCATGACTTCCTGAGTCAGAAGGTGGAGAGACCTGAACGCCGGAGGAGTCTTCTTCGTCAGACAAGGAATGATCCGAGCCATGAGGACTGGGACCAATTGTAATGTTAAACCTAACAGCAGTTAGGACCAAACGCTCTTAGGGGTGTATTGTGTGAGACGCACGCCATAAGGAGAAGTCCAGTAGAGCTTCAAATACTGTTTCTAGTGCTCCTATCAAAGGATTCAGAGAAGGGAAATACCAACTATCGTTGTTGGGATCTCACTTAATATTCAATGCGACAGGGTACAACACAGCCCATGTGGAGGGACGGGATGCCCCTCCATATATTTTGGTAATTATGTGACCCTAGGTGACGGTATGTAAACCTTGGGGGTGAGTAGAGGATATTTCACTAGCACCAAAAGTTTTCCGCGATAGGGATGATGGGCATCTTTGGTCGTAATGTGTGAGGTGTTGGTGTGAAGAGCAAAGAAATGCATCAAAAAAAGAGTAAAAGCACTTGGCCTAACTCATTTAGTCGACTACCTGATAGAAGAAATTTGATTGTTGGGCATGCCGGGAGATGATTCAGATCAATACCGTTAGGCACTGAGTTGGCAACCCTCTCTTCTCGCAGACCTGCATAAATATGCTGCCCAAATGCCCAATCACCATTCAACCTTCGCATCGAGAAACCATGACCAGGCTACAGCCGAAGCAGGTACGGAGTACGATACATTGTCTTTGTGATAGTGCAGAATATAAAACTTTTGATTGACCTCAAGTGTTTGAAGTATGGATGACGTAACCTTACGTATTAAACTGATTTTTTATTTAACTAAACCTAGGGATTAGCATTTGTACAGATGACTGGGTATCATCTATGCAGGGCATATCAACACCAGCAGGCTTAATTACAGCGGACTTAATCTAGCTTACGGATTACCTCAGTCTCTCAGGCACTATCACATAATTATCACGTGACAACACATGTGATCGATAGTATTAGAGAGCTATTGTAGCTTGTTCTGACTTACCGCCTTCCTAAATAGGTTAGATTGATGCCTGGGTGCCTGGCTTTCAACCGATCGGTTAACCTAGGTTAGGGTAGGAATAGGCATTTCTATTCCTGACCCTAACCGGCCCGGTGATTGGTAGGGTAGGTTAGGTTAAGGTCGGGTAGGTTTGCCCACTCTATAAACAAGAATATAATTTATAGAGCTGTACTCAAGATCAGAGTCTATTAGATATTAATATTATAGAAAATAAATGATAATAGTAAATGAATAGTGTAGATTTTATATTTTCAAAAAAAAAGATTCTTAAAAAGTCTTTTATAAAATTGTTTTATATATATTAATTAAATAGTCTAATTAAATAAAATCAATACTTTTAATTAATATTATAATAATATTTTTTTTATAGTTAAGCTCTAGTAAAACTAGATTCTAGCTTGTTAGAATAATAATAATAAAAATGTATAAATTATAATAATTTAATAAATATATTGTAAATATTTAATAAATTTCTTAGTAAATGTCAGAGAATAGGATTATCTATTCTCCGGTAGACTAATCTAATCAGAAAAGGTCTCCATGGTCTAATCTAATTAGAAAGATTAAAATTAGTTAATTTTTTTCATATCATTATCTTTTTATTTACTAAGAAATTTTAAGGGCTGATATTTACTAATTTTATTATTTAATCCTTATTTACTATTTTATATTGTGGTTATTACCTAGTAGTAGAATGATGAGAGAGTTGCATTTCTAAGTATGACTTATAAACAATGATATGCAGCCTATACATCGCTTGTAATACTGCCCAAGTATAATAAATCTGTTATCCTAAAAAATTAGTGTTCTCACTGAAATATAATAAAATATACTAATAAATAAAAAAAGAATATTATAAAAATAGGGTCATGTTAAAAGGATCTTCTAAAAAGCTATTTAGACTATTTACCAACCAGATATAGTTAGCACCTGGCGCTAGGCCTAAACAAGAAGACAGAATTTAGATATCTAAAAAATTATACTAGTAAAATTTTATTAAAATTATTAAAAATATAATAAAAAGTAATTATTTTTATATCTATACTAATTTCTATACTAAAAATACTTAAAGTATTATATATCTATATCTTTAAAAATAAATAATCTTTCTAACTAGCTAGATAGTTATTTTATTATCAATTTTAACTAATTAGAGACCTTGAATTAGAATTATAAAATATTAATTCTAGTTTTATATATTTAAATAAATCAAGCATGGTCTTTAATAATATAGTAACTAGGTTTTCAAGATTTCTAGAGTCTCTAGTCTTGATATTATTACTTTAGACTTATATAATACTTTGTTTAATATAAAAATTAATTATTTTAATTATTTAAATAAAGTATTAAATAAAGTACTTTTTTATTTATGCTAATTTATTTTTTTATATATAAATTAATATATATATAAAATCATTAATTCTATTATTAGAATTTTTTATTACTTTCTATTTAGGCCTAGTACTAGGTAAAGAGATCTAAATAGCTTTACTAACTATATCAGATTTAGTAAATAATCCAAATATCTTTTTGGGAGATCCTTTTAACACGACCCTAAAAATATTCTAAATGTTCTAAGTATTCTTATATTTCTTTAAATATTTTTTAAGAATATTTATTCTCCACTATTTTATAAGTAATATTTTATTAGCTCTTTATAATTTCTTTTTTAATTTATTAATTTATTTATCTCTTTTTCTTTTGAAACTATAAATACTATTCTTAATATTTTTTTAAAGAATATTATTAAGTTTCTTGAATTAATTAATAAGTAATAGAAGAGAAATATATAGTTATAAATATAATTACTTGGTTATAAGTATATATTTAGATATAGTTATAGATTAACTTTAACTTTATAGTTATAACTATAATTATAATAACTCTTGTATAGTTATTAAGTAATCTTTAATATAATTAAGTTCTTTTTTCTAGTGTTTAGTAATTTTTATAATACTTGTTCGATCTAGTATAAACTATATATAGATTCAAAATTATATAAAATTAAGTAATAAAAGTCTTTCTTTTATTATAGATAAAGTATTGGGCTTATAGCTCAGTGGTGGTAGGATTTAGGTCAGCGGTGGTAGAACCCCAGAACAGTGAAATCCTTGGTAGTAGTAGAGCTAGTATTATTTCTTTATATTTCTTAACTATTACTAAACTTTTTAGAGAAATTATTTACTATTACTAAGCTTTCTAAAACAAATCTCTATTACTGCTAAGCTTTAATACTAGTCTAAATTATGTACAGATCAATGATAATAATAAATTACTTAGTAAAGAATATTAAATATTAATATTAAAAAAAGATAATAATACAGGTTTATAAAAATTATAAAAAAATTAGAAATATATTTTATAATCAATATTCTTTATTATCTATATTTTTTTAAATTTTTCTATAATTTTGTATCTCTATAAAATCAATAAAAATAAATAATATTAATAAAATATTTATGTTAAGCTTACTAATAGTAAAAAGTTCTATTACTGTTAAGCTTTATTAATCAATTCTTTATTATTATTAAGCTTTTCTATTTAATTCTCTATCATTGCTGATCTTCACTTAATTTAAACTAGTATAAAAACTCAGCGGTGGTAGAACCTTTTACCAAGATTCTCTACCACCGCTGACCTAAATCCTACCATTGCTGCGCTGTGTCCCTTAAAGTATTATATATAATTAACTTAACTTAAATTACTATTAGAATTCTAACTTATAATTTATTAAAAGATTCTATTTCTAGATAGATATTTACTAGCCAGGAATTTATTTATATATTTTTTTTCTTAATTAATATATAGTGATCCTTGTATACTAGTATCTATATCTAATTATTAATAGTTATTATTACTAGTAGACTAATAGATTTTCTTATTTTTCTTATATTATTATTTATATTAAAGTTAACAGGCTATTTAGCTATTTTTTTCTTAATACTAGTATAAAGAATTATTATAATTAATTATATCTTAGATAGTCAAGTGTTCTTAGATAACTTATTATATATTTAAAAATTATAAATTTCTAATATGATTTTCTAAGTATCAATTATAATATAGTTAACTTGTTTTTTTTTAATACTTTTAAATTATTCTCTTTCTTATTATTAGATTACTATACTTTAAACAAATTAATTATCTAACAGGCTACTTAATAAGTCTGTGTTCTATTCTCAAGGGCCTTTATTTACTTGGGAATACTAGAAATATATAATTATAAGAAAAAAATAGAAGCAGATAATAGTTATAAGAACGAAACTATGATTAGATATAGTTAGATAAACAATGAAATATTAAGTAATAGATATAGTTGATGATAGAGTAGAAGAAAGAAGATAGTTAAGAAATATATTATAGAAAGAAATACTTAGTAAATAAAATAAATAAATTTAAAATAATTATCTTGATAATTGAAAGAAAAGAAATAACTAAAATAAATAAGAAATAGGTTATAAAAAGTGTTAAAAATATAAGTTAAAGTTAAAAAAGAAAATAAAGTAAATAGTACTATAAATAAAGAATTAGTAATTGAATAATCTTTATTATTGTACTCTATTTTTATATTTCTTTATTACTTTCTTAGCTCTTATTAAATTCTTGTTTAATTTCTATATATTAAATTTAGAAAACTATCTAGTCTAGTAAATTAAATATCTTATATTATTGGAGAAGCTAAGCCTAAATAGGAAATATCAAAATATAAAAATACCTAGAAAGAAAATAATCATTAACAGGGAAAACAGTGAATATAATTAATTATAAAACGGGATTAGATCAGGTGATCAAGAAATTAAATATATAGATTAATCAGAAAATAAATAAATAATTTTAATAATAATAAAAAGAATCAGAAAATAAGAAATCAAGACTATATTTATAAACACTGCCTAGGGATCTGATTATTTTAGACAAGAGATCTAACTATCCTAAGCAAGGGAGCTTGAGCAGGGGCTAAAATAGTAAATAGAGATCTAATAATAAAATCAGTAAATATCAGTCCCTGAAGTTTCTTAATAAATAAAAAGATAGTGATATCAAAAGAATTAATTAGTTTTAACCTTTCTAATTAGATTAGGCCACAGAGTTCTTTCCTGATTAGATTAGTCTACCGGAGAATAGATAATCCTATTCTCTGACATATATTTCTTTTATCTAAGACTTACTTGTTAAGTATATATTTAACTTTATATTAATTTATTTTATCTAAGAATTATTTTTGTATTACTGATAAAGATTTTAAAGAAATTCTTTTAAATAAATCTTTTAAATTAGCTATCTTTTCTAAATAGATTACTAAGATAATAGAATATATTTTTTATATAATACATAATTTAAACTTATAAACAAGCTTTTCTATCTTATAAAATACTTTGAATCGTTCTGTTAATTAATAATTAAATATTTTATTAATTCTTTTATTTACTAATAGATTATATTCTTAATATAACTTTAAAAATATATATTCTTTTTAAAATTCTATTAGTATATAGTTTTAATTATAATATAATTTTATTTTTATTATAACTTAGACAAGTTCTTGCTTAGTATCTAAATATAATATAAAACTTTATTTTTATTAAAATACTTATTAAAGTATTGTCCATAGAGTATATAGATTAATATTATATATAAATTAATATAAAAAATAACTAGTTATAGATTTTATCAAAAGATTTAACAATATTCAACTAGTTTCTAATATTCTTTTTTATTTCGTTATTTTAAATAATTCTTTTTTAAAAAAATATCTAAATATTATCTTCATAGTTTGGATAGGTTTTTCTAATTAATTATTAAATTCTAAATATTAAATAATTATATAATTTATATTATATTTAATAGTCTAAATATCGTTTTCTAGAATATATT
>ML739405.1:4688-17211 GCA_009193565.1 Aspergillus coremiiformis
TTTTTTTCTCTGGAAGAGATTGACGAACTAGTGGTGATTAGGATGCCAACTGTTCAGTGTTTATATCTGGTTCTCCACTTGGAGGAGGTGGATTGATCGACAATGAATGCGATGTGCGACACTGCGACCCCTTATTGCTGTGTAGTTAGTTATCTGTGCTCAGTGCCAATCGGCCCAGTGGAGTAGCTGTCTTGGCAGGGGACTTTTGTAGTGGAGAAGAATGACCTCCCTACTCCGTACTCTGGGTTGGAGGAGTTGGGTTTGGGTGTGATTGATACAGTGGAAGTGGTCCACTCGATGGTGTTGTTGTCGTTTGACCGAATGCACTGCACCCTTTTCATATTCAAACAGTCTGGGTCATTAATTTGTATTCAGTGACCGGCTAATCTATGGCGTGGCCAAAAGCGTGTATTTACAAGATACAGAAGGGGTATCGTTCTTCTAATTCGCCGGGGACAAAATGATTAACCGCGACAGGCTTTACTTGGAGCGCTTGTAGATCTTGGCCAAGAAGGACTCGAAGACCTCCTTCTGCAGCCCCTCAGACCCATCCACGGCGGCAATCTTAGTCTTTAGCTCCCCGACAATCTTCTCTTCGTACTCGTGATAGACCCTCTCGAGATCCAGCTCCTTGAAAAGGACCTTGACCTTGGCCTCCAGCACGTCGTCCTTACGACCGTAGGCCTCGTCGAGGATCTTACGCTGCTCCGCGTTGCAACGCTGCAGGGCCTGGTTGATGAGCCACGAGCACTTGTTGTCCTTGATATCGGTACCGATCTTGCCAATGACCGCAGGGTTTCCGTAGGCATCGAGGTAGTCATCCTGAACCTGGAAGTACTGACCCAGAGGGATGAGAATGTCGTGGGCCTGGCGGAGGTTGCTGGGGGTGGCGCGCTGGAGGTAAAGCAGGGCCAAAGCAACGGGCAGGTAGAAACTATAGTACGCAGTCTTGTAGGTGACGATGAACATATACTTCTCCATGGAGAAGTTGTCGAGGTCGACCTTGTCCTCGGGGGCGGTGATCAAGTCACAGAGCTGACCCAACTCCGTCTGCCAGGAGACCTCGTGGAAGAGCTCGAGGAAGTCGACGTAGGCGGGGTGCGAGCGGAAGTGCTTCTTGAGAATGATATAGATGGAGGACTCGAGCAGGAAAGCATCGTTGATGGCGACCAGGCCAACACCCTCCTGACGGTACCAACATGGCTGACCACGACGGGTGATGGAACTGTCCATGATGTCGTCGCTCACCAGGAAGAACGCCTGGAGAAGCTCGGTGAGCCATCCCAAGATGCTCAGGTGCTTGAACTGTTCATCGGTCAGGGGCTTCTGGAGGAGAGCCAGACCGGTATCTGGGCAGGAGAGACCGCGGTTCAGCTTTCCGCCGGGGACATTGACGTTGAGCACCTGTTGTCCGTCACAACAGCAGTCAGTATATGTCCTTTTCAAGAAATCGTGCACCTCAGCAAGGGATTTATTTACCTTCTCCAACCACTCCATGGCGTTTCCGGGCAAGTTGGAGGTCTTTGCATGGGCCAGGATATCCTCGGCTAAGGAGGGGAAAACCTCCTGGAAAGCGGCACGATCAGTGGTAGGCATTGTGATTGAAAGAAATCAACACTTGAATCAGGATTCCAATTGAGAGAGTGTGAGAGCGAGGGAGAGGGAGAGGGAGGGGGATTAAGAAGATGACAATGAGGGGGGGGTAAAGAATAAGTTATATAAAAGTGGCATTGTTTGTACTGTTTGATCCCTACCATTCACCAATCAGGCAATTGGCCTCCCGTAGTACTTCTTCTCAGTGTACGTACTCGGGGTTCGTTAATTGTTATCTTGAAGTTAACTTGGACTTGTTGATGCTTTTCTATCCACTCCGTCAGATTCACTCTTGTTTAGTCATAAAATAATAATAATTTAAAAGAAAAAAAAAGAAAAGAAAAGGAAAAGGAAAAGGATCATCCTTGATTGGCGTGACTGATTGGCGCCAACTGCCACAATTGACCACAACTTAACGCCAGCCAAGCTCTCCTCAGTAGCTCCAAATACCGCCAGAAATTCCGTTCAAAAATCTTTCTAGTCGCCATGACGGCGCAAATTACCGAAGAAAACATACAGGAGCTCAAGTTCCGGCTCGAGGATGCCACCATAAAATGCTCCGAGCGCTGTTTGTACCAGTCTGCCAAATGGTACGATACGCGGGCCTTTTCTTCAGTCATGGACCAGGAATAAAAATTTGATCGATTAAAACAGGGCGGCCGAAATGCTTGATGCCATTGTACCGATTGACCAATATGACACAGACCCTGACTCCCCAAGAGATGTTCCCGACACACCCTCGACTCGTTCAAACCCCTACCTCCGACCCCAAGACCCTGTCGAAGCTTCCCTGGAAGCCCGCGAGTCCTACAAGTACCTCCTGGCAAAGTCATACTTTGATACGCGTGAATATGATCGCTGTGCAGCCGTGTTTCTGCCGCCAACTATACCCCCCGTGGCGCTCTCTGCGTCGTCGCCGAATCAAAAGAAGAGACAGTCGTTAACCCCCCAGAAGGGCAAATCGAAGGCTTCCCAGTATCCGGGAGCAAAGGACAGCAGCGTGGCCAGGAACCCATATCCCAAGATTAGCCAGAAGTCATTGTTTCTTGCGCTGTACGCCAAGTACCTCGCGGGAGAGAAGCGGAAGGATGAAGAGACCGAGATGGTGCTGGGACCAGCCGACGGGGGTGCGACGGTCAATCGAGAATTACCGGATCTTGCGCGGGGGCTAGAAGGATGGCTGACCGAACGTCGGGAGAAGGGGTTCGAAGATCGCAATCACGGTTGGTTAGAATACCTTTATGGCGTGATTCTACTCAAAGGGCGGAACGAGGAGGAGGCGAAGAAGTGGCTCATACGGAGCGTTCACTTGAATCCATTTCATTGGGGCGCCTGGCAGGAACTGAATGATCTATTATCGAGTACGGAAGATGTATGCCACTGTTCCTTAGGGTGCATTGATAGTCACCGGTTGCTAACTGTGAAACAGTTGAAACAAGTGGTCGACCTTCTCCCGCAGAATATCATGACACTTCTATTCCATGTATATTGTAGCCAAGAGCTATATCAAGCGACTGAAGACACCTACCAAGCTCTGTCGGAGCTTGAAACGATCTTCCCAAATAGCGCGTTTCTCATGACTCAAAGAGCCCTCCTCTACTACCATTCCAAAGGTAGACACTCTGAAAACCTTGGTGCCCGTGCGATGCTAATAGTTTGAAAGATTTTGAAGAGGCATCACGCATTTTTACCGAGATCCTGATTACGTCTCCTCACCGTCTGGACAGCCTTGACCATTACTCGAATATACTATACGTGATGGGCGCGCGTCCTCAGCTCGCCTTCGTCGCTCAAGTCGCAACCGCGACAGACAAGTTCCGGCCTGAAACCTGCTGTGTCGTTGGAAACTACTACTCACTCAAGTCCGAACACGAGAAAGCAGTGATGTACTTCCGCCGAGCCCTGACGCTCGATCGGAACTTCCTCTCCGCCTGGACTCTGATGGGCCACGAGTACATCGAGATGAAAAACACGCATGCGGCGATTGAGTCGTACCGCCGCGCCGTCGACGTCAACCGCAAAGACTACAGAGCCTGGTACGGTCTGGGCCAGGCATACGAAGTCCTGGACATGTCATTCTATGCCCTATTCTACTACCAACGTGCCGCCGCACTGCGACCGTACGACCCTAAAATGTGGCAAGCCGTGGGATCCTGCTACGCCAAAATGGGCCGTGTCCCGCAGAGTATCAAAGCGCTCAAACGTGCTCTCGTGGCCGGCTCGTATTACGCCGAAGACCCATCTCAAATGGGAGGCTCAGGCCGGAAGATCCTCGACCCAGAAACCCTGCACCAAATCGCAACCCTCTACGAACGCCTCGGAGACGAGGAAGAAGCAGCCGCCTACATGGAACTGACTCTGCAACAAGAATCAGGCCAAATGCCGGTCGAAGACGATGACGCCTCCTCCGACAACGAAAATGACGACACCCAATCCGAGGTCGGAACTAAACAGGCCTCCCGCGGAGCCCGTCAGTCCTCCTCATTCAACCAAAACGACGACGACGACTCTTGGCACGGCACAGGACCCACCGTCACAACCTCCAAAGCACGGCTATGGCTCGCGCGGTGGGCCCTGCGAAACGGAGATCTCGAACGTGCAGATCAATTGGCCGGTGAATTGTGTCAGGATGGAGTAGAGGTGGAGGAAGCGAAAGCGTTGATGAGAGACGTGAGGGCTAGAAGAGAGGGTGAGGACTAGAAGAGTATCCGCCGTTAGTCTAGGTGGTCTATTTTGGCATTATTAGGTTTAACCTGGAACGAGCTTCATTCTTACGGTAGCGAGGAGTTTGTGCTCGGCGTGCTTACGACCTGATGTTTTTATCCCGAGGCAGGGTTTTCCTTGAGGGTTATATAGAGATGTCCTACAGTTTATGTTTATTTAATGCAAATATTAGTACAGCTGATCATATCAATACTTCAAAGATCTCTTCCTGTTTCTATTAGCGCTATTTATATAAAAATTAAGTTAATATAAGAATCTATACACCATTCTAACACACAATAGCAACCCCAGTCAACGACCATTAACCACTGACCCCAAAACAACCAAACTCCCCCTATCAAACCCAACAGAAACCCTCGGCCGAGGATTCAGACCCCCTTTAGAACATTCTTCCATCGGCGTACACGGAATCTCATCCATCCTTCCCCAGGACCACGAAATGGAGGCATAAAAGTACTTCCTCCCGACATCTTCCCACGTCAACGGGAGATGCGATCTGGGATCGGCCATGCCCGGTCCAAGGTCCAGGAAAGACGAATCGAGGAAGAAGATCTTCCCAGCTGAGGGGCGGGAATTTGGGTGTGATTGGGTCTGAAGGCTTTTGTAGAGATTGGTGGTGAGTTCGAGGAGGGTCGGGCCGAGGGGTGTTTGGGTGGGGTTTAGGAGGAGAATACCCAGGGTTGGGGTGCTTTTGGGGTGATTGTGAGGGGGTTTTGAGGTGAGGTATTTGAGGAAGGTGTTCATCTTGGGGATGAGGGTTAGGGGGAGGGTGGTATTGGGTTCTTTGGTGGTTGGGGGGTTGGTGGTTATGAGGTGAGTTGGGAGGGGGGGGTTCGGGGAGTTTCTTGATGGGTTCTGGGTGGTTAAAGGGTCTGTGAGGGCTTTGTGGATTTGTATGGAGGAGTGGGTGTGTGTAGCTGGTCTTTCGGAGGGGGTTGATCTGTTGGGGTTCTCGGTCTCGTCGCTTGGCTTGTTGTGCTTGTTGTTCGAGGAGGAGTCCATGGTAGAGCTATTGGTCTTTTGCTGATGGCGGTCTTGGTGTGATGAGAGATTGTCGTTGCATGTTAGGAAGTTGCCGTGGATATCAGAGTCATCTGAGGATGACATGGATGCCATTGTCTCGTCAATGTAGATAGGAATAGGATGCTTTGTGTGGATTCCTTCGCTACTCCTTTCCGTAGATTTGCGTGGACAGTTCTGCACAGAGGTCCTGTTCATAGGTGAACTTGTAGCCTCATTTGGTATGGGTCCTTTCACAGGGCTTTGGGTCAATCCTGTCGATAAGCTGGCTGGGCTCTGTGATCGATTGACGAGATATTTCGATGAGGCTTTCCCCAGCTTCAGGCGTTTATTCCACTCGTTTTCTTCTTGTGATAGCTCATCTGAAGGCACTGCTCGGGCATCTTCCGCTAGAAGCTGTAGCTCTGAAAATGATGCTGCATCCTCAAATGATCTGTCCCAGTGGATCTTCAGGATCCTTGGGAAACGAAGCGTATAATAACTGGCACCGGATGGTTTCTCAAACCCGCTGCCCAGCATCTCGACAACAAAAGGTGACTTGAAAATAACATCTACGCGAGGTATATTGCCTGGCCCATACTCTATATCGAAGCCATGGCCTGAATCTATACCGCAGGCGCTGTACTCCCCAAACTGATTGAGAATCTGCATATTCTTTGCGCTCATGCAAGGATGGTTGATTACATCGACTAGCCGAAACCTGGGTTTAGACTTGGATTGCAAAACGGCTTCTTTGTTGACGAGGCAGCCGATGAAAAAATGCGTCCAGAGCAACTTCTTGATCTGTTTCAATCCAACCGCGTCTCGGGAATCATATCTTCCACCGACTATCGCGAGGTCTACCGTATCGCCTAGACCCGGGATATAATCTTTCTTTAGCTTAATCCAGCGGCCTGAGGAGCCATTTTCCCGGTTAGGGAGGATTGTGAAATAAGGGTCTTCGCAGCCTTTTAGGACGAATCCTTCCCATCGCTCAGCAACCCCCTTGGCGAAAATACTTTCCAGCTTCGACCGGCTTCCAGACCGGCAGAAGTCCAGGATCCACTGTTCTGCAATATGGGCACGGCCTGACATTACTTGGATTACATCTTTTAGTAGTAATCGTCGCTCGCGGTGCGGCTTCTTCAAACAGATGTCATCGTCAAGGAGTAGAATGTCAAAGAATACAATCATTAAATGCTCATAGGGCTGTGGCCTATTTCAAGTCAGATTACATAGATCGCATTAACGTTAATCGGTCAACTCACGCGGAATCACTCTCTGTCCCAATGAAGGTGCCAGATCGTGCGATGAACTTGCGTAGCTTATGGAAATCCATGATCTTACCATGCCGATCGCTCCAGACAAGTAGCTCGCCCTCGAGAATGCATCGACGAGAGAATGTGCAGCCGGATTTTCCGATCATCAAAGAGTCTCTAATAACATGATGGATCCCTGACCTATCCGCGGTAGAGTCCTTACCACTTTTGGAGAATATCTGGATGGGATTGGAGTTCTTTGAGAGATCAATATGTATCTGGCAATATTCGCCATCATACTTCCTCTCTATACTCATCCGACGATGGCCGATCATCTGACAGCAATGTTTGAGGCTTCGAGCTTTATAATAGTCAGGACGTCCGATCTTGACACCAACCACCGGACTTAAATGTTGCATCGCTATAATCCCTAAGTCCCTGGCTAAAGCTAGTTCCGGATGTGGCGGGAAATGACTGATAGGTTCAGACGCCAGCATATTCAGCGTGGCTTCAAAGGAGTCTTGGAAAAGAAGAAGATGTGGGAGCAGGAAATGGAAGCTCCTCAGTATCAAAGTCTGTGGTAAAATAACAGGAGAGTAGCACTTGAGGATCATCCGAGTCAGCCATTTAGCATCTCTGCTACTCAGTCGTCGATACAGAGGCGACAATGCCTCATCCACATCAACTGCCCCCCGCTGTCTACGCACACGAGGTCCAGAGAATTTGCACCGCGACGCAATTCGGTTCAACGCATCATCAACTTCCTCCACAGTGACCTCCTGGTCATCAGAGACATGGTTTTCCGCCTGACGCATGACGTTCTCCACACATTGTGCCAGATCTATGCCGCCGGAAACGCGCCATCGCTCGAGCTCTTCACGCCGAGATGACCCAAGAAGAAGACATCGGCCTACTACCCTGGCCAGGGAGGTATTCTGTAACCAGTAGACTCTGTCTGTCCTCTTCTCTGGAAACATGCACGAGAGAACGGCTAGCTGGTCCGTGTCTTTATCGCGGAGCCGCTTGCCATGTTGCTTGAACCACTGGGTTACAGTGCATACGTCCGGGTCACGGTTTCTTGCATCAGTAGTAGCTTTTAGAACCCTGCTGTTCTCAAGGGACGAAAGTAAGTCACACAGATGAGAAAATTTGAAGCCCATCTATACTATCCGTTCGGGCAGGCCAAATGGTTCAAGTGATGGGACAAATTTTAGGACACGAGTAATGCTCATCAAGTCCTCATATTCAAGACCACAGGGCACAGTGTCATTCCTACCCAAGGAAATTTACATCGAGCACAATGACACTGGGGATAGCATGCAAGCTGGTGACAGACTCCGAGGTCAAATTAAACGGATCGCGTCCATGGATCGCGAAAGCACGTGATCAGTTCAAGAATTAAGTCGATTATAGCAGGTCGGACTCCATAATGCAGTGAAAGAATTGTGATCGTCTTATCTTGTTGATTATAGCAAATTCTTATGTAGAATACATGAGACACATGATGCCGTGTGCTGATAAAACTATTATTCCCAGCCAGACAACCCAATGGTATGAGACTCTACGGAAAGTAGATAATAAAAACAACCGTTAAAACTCCAGGCTTTTGAACCGTAAGATATGTGGATAAAGGAGAATATACGTAATACGTAGAGGGAAAGCAGTGGCTACAGGATGCCTTGCTTTTGAAGACTGGTAAAGGTTAGCACAATCTGAACAATTTCATGTAGAAGAGCAGGGAAAACATACTCCAAGTAGATCCTTTCTGGCATCACGTTGCCCTCTGCGTCCTCCATCTGTACCACGTTGTCGCGGCTGTCTTTGTCCTTCTTGCGGTCATGCTCAAGCTTCTCCCACAATCGAAGAGCGTCGTCGATCCTGGTAATCTCACGGAAAAGGTTCGTATTCGATGTGATACCCAAACATCTGAGACCCCAGATATGCAAACCTTCCGAAAAGTGTTTATCGAAAGCACGACGGCCCATGTACACAAAGTTACCGCAAACCTCACAGGGGTATTCAACGCCCAAGCCGTGCAGCTTGTATAGCCAGTAGGGAATAGGCTTTCCATCCCAAGCAAGTGGCAGCTTAAGCGGGTTGTAGATCCGGTCCTCTCCATCATCATCAGATTGGTCGCCTCCACGATCACCGCCAGCGTTCTCAGATTCTGCGAGTAGTGCTTCAAGTTCCATCTGACGTTCTCTCTCAGTCATACCCTGCTTCCGCTCAACGTTAATCCGCGTTGCTTGACGCTCAGCATCCAACACCTTCGCCAAAGACCGAACACGGTGCTCACGCTCCGCCACAGCGCGTTCCTTCAGATGATAAGTCATACCAGAGGCCCCATTTGATGCTGGCGGTTTCTCGCCAGAGTCACCGGCAGCCTTTTTAGCCTCGGCGGCCCGAATATGTTTCTTGCCTGTCAAGTGATTCCGGTAGACATTCTCGTTCTTAAACTCCTTCTCACAATCAGCACACCAGATACCCTCCCCAGATCCTTCCGTCTTGGGACCCTGAGAGCCGTTCTGAGCTGTATCCTCCGACCACCCAGGCACCTCGTTTGCCACCCACTGTTTCTCAAACTCCTCGTCAAAGCTGCCAAAAAGCTTATCCGAATCCTGCAAAGGCCTAGTTTTCTTGATAAATTCCTCCAAATATCTTGCAAGATCTCCAACATACTGGAAGTACCGATCGGACAGTTTGTTGGGCCGCTTGATAAGAAGCTGCGGGGGCGTGAAGGCATCAAATATTTCGAGGTATTGAACATACGTTAACCTCTTAGCGCCCGGAAGGTTCAGATAATTCTCATGCGATTTCGTAAGGTCCAAGAACTGTCCGAATCCTTCTTCGCCCGTAAACATGTTATCAATGTCCAACCCAATCGGCTCGCCTTCACGGAGTTTGTATGCCCGCTCCAGATTCTCCACGGGCTCATTGGGATAGCGCTTGTGGAAATCTTTAATTTCGTTTAGTTGTTTGTAGAACTCCTCGAATTGGTCGCCGGTGGAAATAGACTGGATTTCCTTCTGGCGCGCGCCGTCTGCATCTTTGTAGATCTCTAGTAATCTCTTTGACTGTTCATCTATGCGGGTTAGAAATTGAGCGACCTCATGATCACGAGCCAATCGATCTCGAATCTTCAACGACGGATAGTTAGCTTTGAGTACAACGGGCTGAAATGCAGGAAAGTAACGTACGTTGCGAGGTTCATCGGCCACACGATCCGCAACCGCCTGTTCTAGTCGCTCGAGATCCTCGTGGATGAATCTTTGATCTTCGAGAATCATGATGAAGTACAATCTCGTCAACAACGGTTCTTGGGGGAAAAGGTGTGATTCTCAAGTTTCTAAGTGTCGCCATGAGAGCTTTGCGGCGAGTGTTTATCACGTGACTCTGGCGGTGGCGGTCCAAGGAAAAGTCGCGCCAGAAGCTGATCGAGTCCTCCGTTTAACTAGAAGGGCAACCACTATCGCATGAATTGATAGTCTTCTTTTATCAACTATAGCGGAATTAGTGAATTCAAAATGGCGGACGGTATTGACAGAAGGGCAGATGGTATGAACCACACCGGTATACCATGAAAGATTCTTATACTGACAGTCGCAAATTCAGACCGGATGGAGTTCAACACCTCCAAGGAGGTCACAGTTGCTCCGACCTTCGAGGACATGCACTTGAAGGAGAGCCTTCTGCGCGGTATCTATGCTTACGGTTATGAGTCTCCATCGGCAGTGCAATCGCGTGCTATCGTGCAGATCTGCAAAGGTCGCGACACTATCGCCCAGGCCCAGTCCGGTACTGGTAAAACGGCCACATTCTCGATCAGTATCCTCCAGGTCATCGATACCGTTGTTCGCGAGAGTCAAGCCCTCGTCCTGTCCCCGACCCGCGAACTTGCCACCCAGATTCAGTCCGTTATCATGGCACTCGGTGATTACATGAACGTTCAATGTCACGCTTGTATCGGAGGCACAAATATCGGCGAAGACATCCGGAAGCTCGATTACGGTCAACACGTGGTCTCAGGTACACCCGGTCGAGTTGCAGATATGATCCGTCGTCGTCACCTGCGCACCCGTCACATCAAGATGCTAGTTCTGGATGAAGCCGACGAGCTCCTGAACCGTGGGTTTCGCGAACAAATCTACGACGTCTATCGCTACCTTCCGCCAGCCACACAAGTGGTCGTGGTATCTGCCACCCTCCCCTACGATGTCCTGGACATGACGACAAAGTTCATGACCGACCCCGTCCGCGTGTTGGTCAAGCGTGACGAATTGACCCTGGAAGGCATCAAGCAATACTTCATCGCAGTCGAGAAGGAAGAATGGAAATTCGACACCCTCTGCGATCTCTATGATACCCTGACCATCACCCAGGCCGTGATCTTCTGCAACACCCGCCGCAAGGTGGACTGGCTGACCGACAAGATGCGCGAGGCCAACTTCACCGTCTCCAGCATGCACGGCGAGATGCCCCAGAAGGAACGTGACAGTATCATGCAGGATTTCCGCCAGGGCAACTCCCGTGTCCTCATCTCCACCGATGTTTGGGCCCGTGGTATCGACGTCCAACAGGTCTCCCTCGTCATCAACTACGATCTCCCCACCAACCGTGAAAACTACATCCACCGTATCGGTCGAAGCGGTCGTTTCGGAAGGAAGGGTGTCGCTATCAACTTCGTCACTAGCGATGACGTGCGCATCCTCCGTGATATCGAATTGTACTATTCCACCCAGATCGATGAGATGCCGATGAACGGTAAGCCCCCATAACCTACCCCCTCTGATCCCGTAGCCGTATCTAACATCTACACTCAGTGGCCGATCTCCTCTCATAATGCTCATGACCATCATCCATTCCATACCCTCCAATAAACCCGCTTTTTACCAACCAGCCGGTCAAATCTCAGACCCCATGCAAGACAAGTACGACCCGTAAAATCAAGTAAGACAGAGAAACAGGAAGAAAAGGAAGAAACCAACACTCGCGTGGAGGAAAAGGGAATATAACTAAAATGGTAAGCCACTAATCATCGTTAAACGGGAAACTATAAAACTAACGAACCCCAGATTGCAATCAGAATCTACCAAAAGATAGGGCTTTTTTGTGAAGTGGGAGAGAATCCAACTGACACAGTCTCCTCCCATTTGAAATTTGTTTTTATTGAAAGGGAGTTTAGCTATGCGGGATATTAGTCATGTTTATTGAATTTGGGGATTCGCAGGTCATTTCAATTTATCGATATTATTATTCTACTATTCTTAAGAGGTTATGGGTTCTCCTTTTCTGTGATCGGTCCTAGTAGTGAACATCACTGTAAGACTTCGTCTTGACATGAATCGCAATATCTCAGCGCTCTCCAAGCCAAATCAATGGTGAAAGGAAACACATCCCACCCAACAGACCTAAGTACTAGACTGAATTTATATATAAAGCACCTATGATGTAGACTCTACCTACCTATGGAGAGTGGAATTGGAAGAACATATGCTGAACCCAACAAGTTGTGATGGACACAGGAGAGAGAAAGATAAAGGAAAGATAAAGACCAAACAAATCCCACTCACACCAGACCCGATCCCCAACCCAGAAAGAAAACAGAAATAAAAAGCGAACCATGAGAAGCACCGTGCAACCTGTGTATGTGTGTTAAATAAAGAAAAAGGAAAACGTATGTGGTGTGTGTCGTCCCTAATGCATGAATGCAAGGCAAGGGCAAGTAATTATTGCTCAATAAGCACGAATGGAAGACACATATCAATCAGCAATACCAAAACGGGAGCGCCTGCTACCTTTATCGCAAGGGATCAGGAAATTTGTATATGCAGAAAGGTTCGGGGAAAGATTGGAAGGGGAAGAAGTCGAGCCACAACAAAGGAAAGTCTGTCTTTCGAGTCCAAAAGCTCCCGGTACATCCCTTGATATGGACAAGTAATCAATCTTCA
>ML739406.1:0-17177 GCA_009193565.1 Aspergillus coremiiformis
AATTCCATTCCGATCTCCGCAGTGACTCAACGACGGGATTTACCGTCTCGGCTTGCATATTTGGGAGGGAAAATATTGTCATTAGTCGTGCGACTCAGTATACCACCGCTCGATCTATACCTCTTCCGCTTATTATCCTTCAGTGTCAAACTTTCCCCTTCTAGAGTTTAATCGGAGGGAACGGCGCTTTGTTGTTACTATCTGGATACCATCTGGAACCTATCTAATAGACGATCACAAGCGTATCACCGCAAGGAGATTCCGCATTAGCGACGCTTCATTAGTCCTGCCCCGTGCCCCAGGCTCGGAGTTTAGTCCGGTTGCGCAAAGTCATCTGGCCCGCATTGGCTTGGTCCTATCACTGTCGCTAGTCCCATTCTCGCCCCCCCTCCATCACTGATATCTGCAGATCATCTGCACGGGCATATTGGTTTCCGTCGTGCATAGTCCCTGCAGAGATTTCCTCAGCTTGCCAACCCCAGGGCGCATTCCCACTGGTCTAACCCGCCGTTTACCCCAACGCGGGAGTAACAGTTACTGACTCTCTCAGTCTTGAACACCCTCCATCTGGAAGGAGAAACAAGTTTTCTGGACAAGCGAATAGCAATCATGGCGACTAGTTCGTTTCGCGACTCGGTCAACTCATTGGGCTGGTCTCGGAGGGACCCAGACGTTCCAGTACGCACGAACGCCTCGTCTACTTCCTTCCTATCACGGTTACAGTCCTGGAATCCGCTCGGCCAAGGCGAGGGGTATGTGCAACTACCCACTCATGAAGCTCCAGGAGCTCCTCTCCCAGCTGCAAGTCGACGGGAGGAGGAAGATAGTTTCCTCGCCTGTAAGTCTCCGAACTCGTGACTGATTCTCCGAAACATTTCCATTCCTTGATTTTTCGACACTGCCTAGTCCAGGTGACGAAAAATCCAGTTCCTGCGTCGGGATGGGTGCCACGGACGCCATGATGGTCGTCGGCTCCCGTTCTTGTCTCTCTTCCTTTGCTTCCATTTTCTCCTGGCTTGGATGTGTTCCGAAGGCTGATTATCGCACCAGTGAGTCGGTGGGATCGGATGCTCGTATTTATCGCATGCAATGCCGGCGCCGCTGTTTGTTTCTTTATTTGCTTTTTCTTATTTCCAGTGCTCTCGCTCAAACCCCGCAAATTTGCCATCCTGTAAGTCTTCCAAATACCGACCCATCCCTCTGGATCCGTGCAGGGCGCGGCTCCTTCACACCACTATATTCTTAAAGAGTATCGTACACGCGGCGGTGTACGTCTTGTGGCTTGGAGCCATGCACGACGATCGGGTCTACCTAGCATCGGTGTTGCATTTTGCCGGAGACCACTCCCTCCCTAGCATCTGAGTGCTGGTAGGCTGACAGAACCGGCTTTCGTTCAGATGGTCGGTGGGTTCCTCACTGTTTCTGCTGTCATGGGCAGTCCTCATGGGACCCCTGGTTTACGCTAAGCACTTGGTCTCGGGACCACGACTACCATTCACAGCCGCTTATTTTGGGTCGATTGCCATGACCCTTTACTTCGCCATCGGGGTGAGTCCATGTTCCAGTCCTCCGTTATGTGCTATGCCTTGATAGGGATGGTGTCATCTCCTAGCCCCCGTTTGCACTTCACGCTAGCAGTCGTTATATTTGTACCTCGATTCTCGATCTCGCGTTGCATTAGTTTGGGGACCAGATCTGCATGACATCACGGTGCGTGGTACATGTGAGCTCGGGGCAACTAAAATATACCGCAGATAGCTGTTTTCAAGAATCTCACACATACCAGAATGACCAACATCGCTGACTGTCTCTCTTCACAGCTTCATTCCACCTTCCTGACCCTCATCTCGTCGATCTTCCAACTAGCCGCTCTGGTCTGGTACCTGGTCAGCTACTTCCCCATGGGTAGCACGGGGTTGCAATTCATGGGACGGTTTGGAGCCCAGCGCGTTACCACTTGGATGACCAGCTGACAGCCCCCCTTGCCATCGCTATATTGTGCACTAATCCATCGTTGCATGAGAGAAACAGCTCATGTATTCGACAATGCAGTATATCCCCTGTATACAATGATGATCGGATAACGAATTACCGGAAAAGATAGCCTAGTTTGCATCATATAGTTGAATGGAAAACAGACCAAACAACTTGTAACTCTGACTCATGTCAGTAATACTCCTTCCAGTGTAAAACCCTGGCGAAATCAATCGGTAGCTATAGCTAGAGGATTCATCCGGATACTCTACTTGACAGATATTCTTCAGTTTGGTGGTTGTGTTGAATATTGATCGTGTTTACTTGAGGTCTAATTTGTTATGATATCCATGTTCATTGTTGAATGCGTGTGTATATGTATACTCGTTTCATTATCGTACTCTCTTTTTTTTAAAAAAAAAGAAAAGAAAAAAAGAAAGAAAGAAAGAAAGAAAGAAAGAAAGAAAGAAAGAAAGAAAGAAAGAAAGCCCTCGTAAGGTAAGTCGTTTCTCTAGGTCATAATCTGTCGTGAGTTTATTTCCTACTCATAACCAATCCAAGTGTTCCCGACACCACTTTCACGCCTGGAATCTCCGCTTCCCAGATCCCAGTATCACCGCCAGATCCCACCTGATGCCATCGCTGCAACATATCGTTGCTCTCCTTGGGCTTGACCTGGGCCGAGACCGTGCCCACCGTAACGTGCGGGATATTATTCGCACAAGCCCATCCGGCTTGTTCCTGGTTTTCTGGAGGCATGATCCGAGCAACGAATGTCATTAGGCGGTCGTCCCAGATAAGGCGTTCTAGGCGCACTCGAGCAGGGGCTAGGGCCGGGGTCACGGTGGGATCTGATTCGGGCTTTTCCTTCATTTTCTGGATGTACTGCTGCGAGTACCCATCCCAGATTTCGGGGAGGTCTTTCTTCGAGGCACGATGGATCAAGGTTACATGGAATGTGGGTTGAATGCGCCGGGTGTTGAGTAGCTGATGGTATAGGCGGGCTTTCTCGGGGGCTGTGGAGGGGGGGAATAACGATTGGAGGACTTCTGATACCTCGGCCGCTGGCAGGGAGATGCAGAAGTATTCGATACCCTTTGCTAAAGTCTCGGGGGTTGGGGCAGTCGTGGGGGTCGGTTGAGAACCTTTCTTGTTCTTCTCCTTCTGGCTCTTTGCTCCGTACTGGTGACTGAGGTCTATCTGAACCTGGTAGTCGGACATCGCCCAGTCGAGAGCGGCATCCAGCTCCTGCGGACTGAGTACCTGTTGAACCACCTGTGGGTAAAACTTATGTAACGCTGTTACGATCGTCTCCAAGTTCTCCCGGGAATCAGCAGACACATCGAGATCAATGACCTCGTCGAAGCTCTTGTCCGGATCCCGATCAGTATCAATGCCCTCGAATCGGTTGAGGAACCCTTCCATGATGCCAATGATCTCTTCTGAATCTTTGGTTCCCGCACGAATGGTCTGGTGGTTGTCGCCACGATCGAGAACCCGTCGTCGCGTAACCTCCCGAATGCCCGGGAGCATCTTCCCCTTGGGATCGTGGACATACTGGAGAGCGACAAACCGAGCTCTTGGGATCACCGGGAAGATGTCGTCCATTAGCTGCTGTCTTTCGCGCCGCATGTGGTTGTTTCGGTCTGCAATCACTACCGGGTGCGCCCCGAGCAGGTTTGTGATGTCTAGGGCAAACTTTTTCGGCTTGTTCTTCTGCTTAGGAATGTTATCGTTCTGCACATGTCCCCATCCAAACAATTTGGCCAAAGCAAGAGCCACTGTAGTCTTTCCACAGCCGAGAGAAGCAATGGGAACCAGGATCACGTCGTCCTTCACTTCTTCCTGCCCTTCCGCCTGCATTGCAACGATCTCAGACCCCTTCAGGCCTCGTTCTTGGAGGAACCCTTCTCGCATGCGAATGATTCCGTGATTGTGTTGATATTCCTTCGCCAGCTGAGAGTTCTGGGCGAGCTGCCTCCTCGCATACTTCAGGTACTCTTCAGTGATCTTCTTATGTTTCTTGATGTTAGGAACCCTCCCAGCTATAATAGCCTTGGTGCATTCCCGCCACTGTCTGTACATCAAGTACGGTTCCTCAAACTTGTATTTGAAAAACCAATCCTGATAGGGACCCTTACCACCTTCATTCTTCTGGCACCGAACCACAAACCCTTCCGTCTCTCGATCATCCCAAGTCCCAGATTCCGCACAGCCCTCAAGGAATGTCTTCACCGTGTCAATATCGTCGTAGACAACGAACTTGGCTTTCTTGAACCCCCATTTATCGGCAAACGCATGGACTTCAGGACCCGGACAAGTCATGAACTCTGGCATATTGTAGTTGATACCATGCAAGTAGATTCCGGCGGCAGATTCATCGTAGGCCAAAACGTGTTCTTCAAAGCTATCGTCACAGAGTTCCCCCACGGCGGTCGCATTCATCTGTCGTAGCTCTCGAGCCAAGTCCTTCACTGACTTCCCCACGGCCGAGACATGTCGCTCAATCCACCGTTCACCTACTTGCGCATGGCTGAGGTCCGCATCGCTCCGGGTACCGGTCGAGTGTTTGCTGCAGACCAGCAGGGTGTCGTCTTCCAGTCCCGATAAGAAAATGATACATCCGTTTTCCTTCACGCTCAGCTCGTAGGGGCCCCGGGTATTCATCTCGATATTCCTCCACTTGGTGTCATTGACTTCGTCCACATTGAAAAACTTATCGTATCCACGCACTGCGATCTCGGACGTGCCATCCTTTCTCCGGGTGGTGAAGAGGCCTCGCGCGTAGGTGGGGAGATCGTCGCGTTTGTAGTCCCAATCCATGAACTTCCATGAATCAACGGAGATGTTATCCGAGTCTGCCACGGCAAACGTGGATTTTTTACATGTAAATGACTTCTTCTCTTTGGATTTGCCCTTCTTGCTGGCAGTCTCGAGAGACTGGACCAGCTGGGCAACCTCTCCGACATCTTGCTGGACCATGGTTGAATCTTGCGATCTGTACGGGACAGTGAAGACAGAACTAGTTAACCCACTTGGTTGTCGATTTGCACCAGTCGTACCTTTGGATCGGAGTAAATTTTGCGGAAAGGACGAGGACGTTCAATTAATCCGAGTATCGAAAGAAAGAGCGAGAGATCCCCGATCTGCGACCAAGAGCTGAATTAAAGCGAAATCAACTCCAGGTGTGGGTTAAAAGTGTTAATTCAATCTATGGATTTAATCTCGGGGGATTAAATTTAGAAATCAATCCAAATCTGCGGGGCAAAGAATTTCAAATGAATTTCAATTTTTCCGCCTCACAAGTTGTTTGAACTTCCGTTTAAATGAAAAGCTGCCCCTCAACCTCATGAAAAGAACTTCAACTTCTTTCTCAACACGATTTATTCTTCTCTGAATATCATTCAATATTCCTTCCCAACCAACGTCCTTTTTCTATCAATAGTTCTTCTTTCTGACTCATCACCATGTCGCAACCCAATCCTTACCTACTGGCCTGCGACAATCCGTCTGCTCTTCTAACTCTCCTGCGCTCCAACCCGTCCATCGCGTCAAATCAAGATGAACACGGATACTCCCTACTGCATGCTACTGCTTCCTATAATCACATCGATCTTCTCCGCGCCCTGGTCCAAGAATTCAACGTCAACGTGAACCTGTTGGACGAAGACGCCGAAACCTGTTTGTTCGTAACCGAGACCGTCGAGATCGCCAAGTGTCTCGTGGAGGAGCTGGGCGTCGATTATAACCACAAGAACGACGAGGGATTCACCGCGCAGGAGACGATCGAGGCCGATGGATCGTTCCCAGAGGTTGCTGCTTATCTCCGCCAGGTGATGGGACTGCCCCCTGCCCCGATTCAAGACCAGGTCGCAGACTCCTTGCACCCCGCCCCGCCGCTTCCCCCGAATATCAAGGTGAACCTGGGAACGCTGTCAGAGCAGGAGGCAAACGCCGGTACGGACCAGGTGGACCCGGAGTTCAAACGGAGGATCGATGAGCTGGCGGCCCGGGAGGACTTTCAGAGTGAGGCGACGCAGGCGCAGCTACGGGAGCTGGTGATGGAGGTGATTCGGGGATCGAATGTCGATACCCAGGATCGGGAGGTCCGGCGCAGAATGGACTAGTCGAGGGCATGAAGAAAGTTATTTCTCCCTGGCAAGGGCCTACTCAATGCCTCCGGTTACCCGTTTGTCTGGTTGATGGCTGTATCGGTTTGAAACGACCGGAAACTGCCGCGTCCCTGGTTAGCAGATTTGGAACCGGTTACAGATATCCCCGAGGTCTATTCGAAACCGAGAAAGGTGATTCGGACGAAGTGGACGCTTCCTCCTTATCACTGTCTGGGTCTGGGGCTGTGGAAATCATGGCATCGTGCGGTACCAACCGCCAAATGTTTCTACAAGAGGCCCGATCCGGGTTCCAATCAGCTGGTGGAGGTCGCAAAGGATGTATTGCGCAACAGCCAGGAACGTATCCGATATTTTGACGTCTATTAAAGAAGTAGTATTTATGACTAGCATTGAATTCATGTGCCCGATGGTGTCGGCCGACGGTAGTCCTCACCATCACTCTGTCGCTGAACTAGATTTCGTCTCGGGTTAATGCAATGTAACGTTCACATATCAATAGATGCATGATATACATATTATACATGATATACATGATATATGTACTCTGTACTGTACATGATGTATCCTTCCACTGACACGTGACCATTTAAATTCCCCGCAGAAACCAAACGGACGGACTTTTAGCCATCCAATAACCTCCTCAGCTGCAGCATCCCAGCAACACTTCAGTACGACCAAAAGTACTTAAACATTAGTAGGAACAATGAATCCAGCCCTCCATTCCGATACGCCGCCGCCGCCACCTCCAAAGCCCAGCAGCCACGAGGCTAGTCGCCGTGGCACACCACAGCTCACCTCACTCCCGGCAACACCGCAACCCTTTCACGCACCCTACGGAGCAGACGCAACAACCATGCAGACAGGCCATCGAGACCCCCTCAATACAAATCCCGGAACCTCTCTCCCGAAACCCCCGACAGTAGAAGAGGGCTGGCTACCGCAGAATGTGAAGGAGAAATCGTACAGCCCCGTCAAAATAATGTTCCCGGACGAGATCATGAATGAAACTAACGACATGTGTCGAGATAGGACCGTGGACCTCCAGAATATCCTCAAAGACCCTAATCTGATCTCGGCTCTAGCAAGTCGTCATCCTTCCTACGCTGCTCATCAGGAGTATCTCCAGTCTCTGCTTAAGTATAATAAGGATCTGGCGGGTCATCTCCTCGATCTTCAATCGCGGGTTGCGGATTTAAGGGCGTCCACGGAGACGCTTCTGCTGACACATCAGTCGCTGGAGGTATCGTGGCGGAAGAAACAGACGGAGATGGATATGGCGCTGGCGCCGTGGTCGCCGAAGGCGCTGTACCAGCGACTGGCGGCGTCGATTGCCGAGCAGGAGGCGGTGTCTCATGCCGTGGAGGAGAGTTTCCTGGAGGGAGAGCATCATGGGCGCGCGACGGAGAAGGACGTTGCGGATTGGATCCGACGGGTTCGGGCGGAAGGGGCCAAGTTGGAGGCGAGGCGAGAGGCTAAGGCGCGGTGGGATGAGGGGAGAGTGGGTGGATGGAGGTGATTCACGTGGAAAAGGTTCCGATGAGCGGAGAAACTATATCTGACTTTGATTATAAGGACTAATTATGAGAGTATGTCTGGGTATACAGCTATTAACTAATCGTGTCGACGGTGAAGAGAGATCAACATCCACAATCGCCCTGGAACTTTCCCCGTCTCTCTGCGCCAGTGCTCATTCCGCCAGGTTTCGCGGTGCGCTTTCCAGATCGATGTCCTGGGTTGCGCTCTCCTCCGCCTGTGACCTGTCTTTCATACTCGACCAATTGTCCCCACCGATGTGACTGGGGAGCCCGACGCCGTTGAAGAAGGCACGTCGATGACTTCTTGCGCCCCACGCCCAGCCCCCACCGCGCATGATCGGGAGATGGTACAGACGGAATGCACCCCAGGCGAAAACGATGCCCATGACGGAGCCAAAGATGATGTCAAACGCATGGTGTCGATAATCAAACCAGCGCGAAGCGGAGATGAAAAAGGCGACAGCCATGGGCACAAAGGCGAGGATAACCATCAGCACGGGCGGCGCCGCTCCCAGCTCCCGAATGGTCTTGCGGTTCTGGGCTTGTAGATCCTGAGTGAAGGGGGAATGCGCAAGATAGGGAAATCCGATCGCGAACTTCGCGCATAACCAAAGACTCAAATAGGTCAAGCCGGCGAAGGCAACTAGATAGATATCAATTAACAGTCTCTCCTTCCATACCCTTCACCAGAGTAAAAACATAAAACAAGACGAGAACTTACAAGACGAATGCCCACTTGGAAAACTCACAAACCCATCCACCGCCAACTCCTTCCCCTTATTCTGACAAATCTCCCAACTCACCATCCTCGGCGCCCCCTCCAGCCTGCCCCCAAGCCCACTTACCACGTAAGCTCCCACATCCGCCAGATTCGGATCACACCTGGCCAACATATCCGGCCGGGGCCGTCCATATAAATTCTTCAATCCCTCCGTCGCCATAAAGGCCCCGGCAACCGCCAGCGCCAACCCCAACCACCCGGCATTCCATTCCCAGATCTTGTACCGCCAGGCCGTGCGCCGGTTCACTGACATTTGGGACCCGGGAATCAAGACCAGGACCACCAGAACAATGATAACCGCCGGCGCAATCAGAGCCACAACAGCCAGAACAGCGGTGGTAACCGTTTCCGAGCTTGTGAATGGAAAGGAGATCTTGGGGTCTGTGAGAGTGAATGGGTGATGGTTAGGGGGGACTCTATGGAAACCGTAGCCTATTAAGGCTATTCCTCTATCATGGTATCAGGATTAGTCTGTCACTCATACCCAGATTGATAACGAGACGTAGAATGTGGGGGGGATTGGTATCCATACATGATGAACACCCAGTCGATTACATAGGATATAAGCGGGGGAAGGAATCGTTTGGCGGAGTTCATGTCCACCTTGCCAGGCAGCATGTGGATGTATTTTTCGCCCAGAGGCATCTGGCAAGATTCAAATTTCCGGTGGTGGTTTGATCGTTACTGCACAGTGGGAGGGGAAAGGAAGTTGTTGGAATGACAAGTGGAGTGGAGAAAGAAGACAGCACTTTGGCTGACTCTGTTTTCCTTTTGCAGGGTTTACAAGTTACAGCCCAGCTCAATGGTGGTAGCCTGTTGGATTTTAGTGCGCGGTGGTAGAAACTGAAACCTTCCTGAGGCTTCAGCAATGGTAGACTTCGTATTATTTCTGATTATTTCGTTACTCCGATTAAGCTTTTTAATAAAATATTCTCGACGACGATAATTAAAATAATTTTCTATTTGACATCTCTATCACTACGAAGATCTTTATATTGTTAATCTTCATGACTCTGTTCAATTGGGACTGTTAGGGTACAGCGTACAGATCAGGGTGTTTGTCTTCTCGTCAAACATCGCTGTTGGTCATCCCCGCTTGCCGTTGGTCCAAGCTCTCTTCCTATAAAACTTCGTCCCACACACAAATTTTTTTTCTTACAACTTTCCCAAGTTTATATCCCAGCGTCAACAACGACAACGACAAGCATTGTTATTACCTGGGCTTCTCAAGTCATGATATTGAGGAGTCCTTCGTAATATGGCTAGCAAATTGAAGTTGAGGGATGACTTCATATAATCTTACATTGTTTTTCCTGAATCTGTAAAAGGTATGCGATGAGCTTTTCTTTGCTTTGCTTTCCTGTTCTTTCTTACCCTTTTTCGAGTGATGACTCTATGACACGCTAAGGCATTCCTCAAACTTAAATCACCATGTGGAATTCGTGTTTAACTCAAGTTTCAGCCTTGTCTGACCTTCTCTATCCTTCATCATACTGCCATCAATATGACTTGTCTTGAATGGATCATCGTTGACTAACAGACCGGTCAATAGGTAAATTAATCTCTCGTCTCTTCTCATCCGATTCCAATGAAGAAACTTTGAACGAACGGGCGGGCATAACGTATACATTGACCTGCATCCATCAAATGCGAAGCGTACAAACTTTGCGGATGTAGAACGGTGTACTACTTGTTGAGAACTCGTCACCTGAGCCTTCAACCTAGCATTCTCTCATTGCCATATATTGGACTTGCAGTGTGCTGACAAGTCTTCAGGTATTGTCCACTTTCTAGCTGTATTTCTGTTTTGCACATCCAACCCTGTCAACATTTTATGATGAACATGTTATTCACACTGTTGGATCCATGCTCTGCATGGGAATGACCATTTATACAAAAATTCTGATTTAATGAGGTGAGCTTCTCGCATGCTGCTGTGCATATGAATATAATGCTAATAGATCTCAGCCTGACTTAGTTGACATATCTTGCTTTGGAATCACACATAGCACCTTATTGATATGTACTAACCTCTTTGGTGATTAGGAATATAAGCCCCCCTGTAATCTATCACATCCCAGCATCCAAAACTGTGAGTTCACCTTCATGTTCCTGCCCCGGCTTTCCTATGATGAGCAACAATTTTTCGCTGTGTTCTTACTGAACATCCTTGAAGAAAAACAAATTTCACCTTGGAGAACTGATATCACACCTATTGCACTTTATGATCATATGAATGTGTTTTGTGCTTGGCTAACCCCTAGACACAGGCGACCAATCTCGAGGTAGAGTAGTTATGATATCAATGCAAGCATTTTCGTGGACACTCTTCATCCAATCCCTGTAAACTCTTTGCTTCTCGTAGTAGTGGGCATTGTAATAACCGGAACAAAATTTGTTCCCGAATCACCATCCGAACATCATCTCTACTCCCGAGGCTGTTCAATAGAACCCATAGATACTGGCCTCTAAACTAATACACGCATTCTCGATACTTGATGTGGAGCAAAACTTCCGCATGCTCCGGCATATCTCTTGCACGGTTCCCCTGGCCAACGGACATGCCATTTCACTGCTGTAAAGCGAGGAGTACTCCGTACGGAGTCGTCTTGTCCAACTCGACCCATAGTCTACGTAAATAGCAACCGTTTAACACCGATCTACTCCGTACCTTGCTGCGTGCTTAAATAGCAAAACATTCCATTGCGGTAAATGGTGAGTTTGCACGGTTTGTTTCGATTGCAGCTGACGTGCCCTTAACGTTGCCAATCCATTGCCGAATTATTTCCACTCGATCAAATTACCAGTTCCATCGCGCCCCAATTAGGAACTGTTTTTCCTTTCTTGCAATCATATTATTGAAGATCAAAACACGAAACAATGGGTTTCGGGGCTCCCGGTACTGGTGTCACACCCACTAAGCCCACACCGTGAGTTATCCACGTTCCCTTGTTCTCCCCGGCGCATTCAACCGTGTGGATCTTATGCTCCAAAGTTACGACAGCTAACCTGGTCTGCAGTCCCGAGCGCGGAAGTTTCCCTCTGGACCATGAAGGTATGATTTACGCTTCGCCCAACCGATCTTACATGGATCCCCTGCCTCGAGTCCGTATTCAATCCCTGCTGGAGTCTCAATCAAGTTGTCCCTCCAGCATGTCGGACGTGACTGGGCTAATATCAAGATTCAATCAAGGCGAATGCAAACACCTCATTGCCGGTTACCTGAAATGTATCAAGTTACAACGCGGCGTCAATGACGAGGAATGCCGGAAATTGGCGAAGGGATACCTGGCTTGCCGGATGGATAAGTGCGTGCCATCTAGTCTGGGCTCTGCACCCGGATATGAAAAGTTTCATGGGTGCTAATTGATGAGTGATCTAGGAATCTGATGGCGCCGGATGAGTTCAAAAACCTGGGACTTGTTTTTGATAAGGAAGACAAGGCTGTCAATGAAAAACCGTGATGTTTTTCGAAGTTGATGAGGTTGGTGCGAATGTATAGATACCATGTGTGATGTTTCTCCATAGATCATCTTGGGCGTTGTCGGATTACGAGTTCTGTTGTGTATATATACCTGGTTCCATTTGTACTGTACAATACGTCCACTCTACCAAAAATAAACCCCTGAGCTTTTCACAGACATTGGGTTATCTGGCAATCTTAACATCTTAGGTGTACGCAATGCCGATCCACCAGTTGGCGGGAGCCCATGATTGTATGCGGGGAAGTCGGTCGGTCGACGGCAAACCCAATGAGCGCAGCATCAAGTCCAAACCACCTCGGCAACATCCAAATCCTCACACTTCCGCGGAAGCCAACTCGTTTCTCCAAACGGATGTCTTCAATCGCACGACCACCAGACCCCTGTCTGGTAGCGATCATCCTAATCGTGCGGTCTCGCGCCGGCCCTCGCTTCGTATTCCATTACCCTCCCAACCCCCTCCGCGAGAACGGCCTCCGCCCCGCAGCCAAAGGACGACGCCCGTCACGCGCAAAATCCGCCAGGAGCACCGAGTCCAGCTCCAGCGAAGAGACCGGGTCGACGTCCGACGAAGACGAGGAAGAATCACACGCCCAGAGTCAAACCCAAAGTTCAACGCTTCTGGCGGCTGCGCGACGGTGGAGCAATTTTGGCTTGGATGACCATGTTTCCATATCTGCTGCGCCTGGGGGTGATGCGCAGCGGCCGGGGTCCATAGGGTCGGGTCGCGCGGTGCGGAAGCGTGGGGGGAATTCCGATGTCGAGGATGATCCTGGTGCTGGGTCGGATAGACAGGAGAATGGAGCGGGGGGTGCAGGAGGGGGGCTCCGTCCGCCGTGGGAGTCGTTGCTTGGATTACCGGCTGATGTTTGGGAGAAGTTGTTGAGTCCGTCTCGCTCGTGGCATAAGCGGCGGTTTGAGGTCGGGATCAATGATCTGGCGTTCGTTGGGTGGCCGGTGTTTGTTCGGGAGGATGGGACGTGGAGAAAGCAGCGACGGAAGAAGAAGAAGTCCAGGGCAGAGTGGGAAGGTGGGGAGCTGGGCCATAATGAAAACCCGGAGGATGTGCGCGATGACGGAGATGAGGTTATCGCAGCTTCGACGGAGACCTTGAGTCCACGGACGATGACTGCGTCGGAGTCTCAACGGGCATCGATGGGAAGCATCAGAAGTTTAAGGCCGCTGAGTGAATTACTCGATGGTGATGATAAGGATTCGATGACCATGTTCAATGTGGTGTTTGTTCTGGACCCTCCGCTATTGGAGTATACCATGCGCATTCGAGAGGTCTACGATAATATCATCAAGAAGTTTGCCAAAGCTCTGAAGTGGGAACAGGCGCGGACGGATTACGTCTGGCGGGAGGCTCAGCACATTTCGCATATCAAAGAAAAAGCGAAAGAAACCAGTATGTGGTGGTTTTGTGTGAAGTCTGTGTGGAATCTCTGACGCTGATAATTGTAGGGACCTCTGTCAATACCCTCTACTCGGAGCTTATCAATCAATCCTCTCTGGCAAGGGCAATATACACGATCTACAGCAGCATTTCAGCGTCCAAAATCGCATCCGTTTCGCTGAGCCCGGACGTATCCATTTCCCTTCAAATCCCACCTCTTACCTCGACACCTTATCTTCCTGGGCCAAGCGATAAAGCATATCCAGGCCTCTGGCTTACAACAGCCGATAGCGTTACCCCGGCTGATGACCCTACCGCTGACGAGAACACGGCACCGCATCAGGTGTTGGCTAAACATTTTGCATTGCTGTTATTAAGTGATGAGGCGACGATCCTCAAAGACATAGAGGCATCTGGGGGTGCTCTAGCGCCCGCCCTCGCTCACTATATCCGATGCTCCAAACCTACGAAATCGTTCGCCCAAATATCTGCTTCATCCGGAATACCGCTCTCCACAATACAGATGTTGGCGAGCCATCTCGTATACTGGAGACGGGCACGCGCCATCCCGCCGCTTCACCAACGGGATACATACATTGCCTCTCCAAATTGTGACCTCAGCAAACTAGGAGTGGCTACCGCTGCATATCAGTTGGCGTTCCCAACGCTCCCCAGCTTGCCAAAGATGTTGTCGGCATTAAGTGGCACGCCTAGACCCTACGGAAGCTTCATTCCGAGTAAAGACCATAAGGAGGCTTATTTCGCGATTCTGGCATGGTTATTACGGGGAGGATGGGTTACTCAACTCCGAACGTTTGCAAGGGTCAAGGTCTCTCCAGAGATTAAGATGGCTGTGGAAATGGCCCTTCGACGTGAAGAAGTAGACAAGTATCTGAGGAAACAAAGATCGCCCACCCTCTCAGAGATTACCAAACGCAGCGGCGAAACATCTGAAGATGATAACGATGATGCCAGCTCGTCTTCATCATCCTCCCTCGCAAGCCAAGGCAGCGGTGAGGAAACGCCTGTACCTGGCCGGTACAACCCTGACAGGAACCTGGACCTTTCACATTCCCTGCTCGACCGAAACACGTCCCTGAAAACAGCGTCTCTGATTCTATTCCCGCATCGCGCTCCTCCACTAGAGTCTCGATGGTTAGACGAGATTGTTTCGCGATTTCCCGAGCAGCCCAGATTCTCCATCCGAGGACGAGACAACATTGACGAGAACGATCCGGAGTATGCAGGGCTCCGAACCTCAATGAAGAAGCTCTGGCCAGCCTATATTAAGTACCTCAACGGGATGGATGCACTTGAGAAAGTCCCAGTACGAGAGAACCTGAAGCGTAAACTGGTGTGGCAGGTCCTTACGCGTCTGGGACTGGTGACCAGCTCGCAGTCATCCGTCGAATTGGATCCTAGTGAGCAGGTGCTGATCGGTGTCAGACATTGGTAGTGTTTGATGATTTGAATTTTATGTGTAATGATTGGATGATGGGCACTCCGCTGGACAGCACTATATCCGTATAATGATTGAATACCTCGGTTGTACGGAGTAGCCTGAATGGATCTCCGACTTCCATCAAAGATCATATCTGACCTGTCGGTACGGAGTAGCTGGAGGTACTCTGTAGATTCCCCCCCATGGAATCCAGACCGTAGGGCCATCTGACTAATCCAATTTCCTTCATGATGGATCATGTGATATGCCGGAGCTTTCCCCCTTACAGGCCAGTGGATCCGAAGAATTCCGAACAATAATCCCTTTCGACCGCGAGCCTCAGCCCTAATCACCCTGCGCTAAGCGACCGTTCAGAATTCCTTTTTTCCCTCCTTCAAACTGTCTAACCACATCGGTAAGGTAGCGAGAGCATTGGATTGGAACTTAGGAACCTCGTCCCTTCTGCCTCGGCATCTACCAGTCCTCCCATTGGTGCATGGACTATGCAGTGGGATGTGAGGAACAGGAAACCTTCATCCCCACGGCATACGCCGGAACGGTATGCAAATGCGTATATACATCACGTGCGGGATTCTGCGAATATATCGGATATATGTATAAAATTAGTACAGTACAAGGGACTCCGGACTTGAGCTGCGGTATCACCTAGATTGGTTTTTGGAATTACTGGTATATTAAACTGGTACCCTGTCATGCATACAAGCATCACAGCTGTAGTAAAACGGACAAATCAGATGTGGATTTTAGAATTGAGGGTGATCGACTTACTGGGGATTGATGAAGAAATTTCCAATGTTGAAACCATGTTTTTAGGGAAAGGGATTGAAACATCCATGGGTAATTTTACAGACGACAAATTTTTGTTGGTCATTGCTCGTGCTGAGTCTAAAAATACCTGAGGTCTGTATCTGTAAGATTGGTTCCATTATCGTACGTAATTGACAAGCCATAGAGAAGGTGGAGGGGTTGATTTAGTACTCCGTACGGAGTACTCCGTACAGTGTATCCTATAGGACAAGTTCAATTGTATAGTACGGCATTCAGCGCGGTGGTTTGCTATTTCTCTTGTTGTTCCGGGCTTGTAATCTTGTTAGATTTGCTTTGACAGGTGCCCCACTGGTATGTAAAATTTATTACGTGCGAGAACCGACGGGAGTCTCCAGCTACCTTTACATGCATCCCTCAGGATGGAAGGAATATCCTTGCACGGAGTACTACGTACCAGAAACTGCTATGATACTTCAATCCTATCCCATAATACTGCTGACTACAAAGAATGAGAATAAGGTTTAATGAGAAGGAACAGGGAAACACCTAATTCAGGAGAAAGAAAAGAAGAAGAAAAAAAAAAAAGGTTAGATCGATAACCAGCATTTGATAATCTATTTTCCTCACATCCTTTGTCTACATCCCACCACCAAATATTGCAGGTACTTCAAAATACAAGAATAAAGTCCACCAGAGAGAAGTATATATATAATACACCTTCAGAATTCAGGCACATGACATCACCTAAAGCGTTGTTAGAATTTTATTGTCCTGCTGTACAACCAACTTTCTCTCCAATGATACAGGGCGTTTTTTCCCAATTTGCATAGTTACATGGCTACTCAGCACCTTAGGCAATAGAGGGGCCTTTCTCCCATGGTAACCCGCATATTGATCACAGACTACCCCTCCATGAACCCTTCCATCATGTTGCGCGATACGCCGGTGTCACTCAACATCGCTTCGATTGTAGTCTCAGTACATAGAATTTTTGACTATTGGTTCGCAACTGTTAGTTCTGTCTTTCTTTTCCTCTGAGGGAAAGATCACCTGCGGTTTGACGGGGTTGTTAGGTACTCGCATGTTCAACGATGACAGGCCTGGCGGTTAGAATTGGCGTAGAGACAGACATACCTACTATGATATACTTTAAAGTTGGGCTTACATGCACATTGTGACTCGAGGCTACTTACTACTAAAGCCCGCCTCAACATGGATGGGAAGCGCGACTCTATAGACATGTCGGCAATGTGCTCGCGTACTGTTTAGCTCGAATTCGTCGAAACAGTGAGTGTTGACTGTGCTGAGGACCACAGTGTTAGGGATTATGAACTGGCGCAGCTTCTGTTGTCGAGACTTCCATCTTTTATTACTGCATTTGGTAAATGTCGAGCCGATAAGATGGAATTTTGGATATCAAAATACATTGTAAGCCCTGGTACTCCAGTACTCCGTACCTACATACTTTACCAAGGCTACATTAGAAGTAAACTACATATAATACTACGCATTAATTACTTCCCTGTGTATCCGTATTGAAGGATATATAAATGAAAGACATGAGCCAGAGATTGTTGAACCAGACATTCATAAACAGGTCTTTCTTTCTTTCCCAATTTTTTTTTTTTTTTTTTTTTTTTTTTTTT
>ML739407.1:0-10162 GCA_009193565.1 Aspergillus coremiiformis
AATTTATATAAATTATTTATTATTTTCTATTTTAATTCAGTTTTTATAATAGAAGAAATTATCTTTAAATATATATAAATATCTCTATTTCTTACTAAAATCTAGAAATCTTTATTTTTTTTAATCTTTCTCTAAATTTAGTAAATCAAGAAACTTAAATTTATTATTTAATTTAGAGAAAAGGTTTATTATTTAATTAGTTAAATCTTTCTTATTTAATGATTATTATCTTTTTTTAATTCTTTATTAACAGTAATCTTTTTTATTTTATATTTATTTTCTTTTTCATAATCTTTTTACAAGTAATCTTTTTTACTATGAATTAAATATACTTAATTGTTTTTATATTATTTAATTTATTTTTTTAATTCTTATACTAGTTACTATTTTCTTTTTATCTTACTAAGATCTATTAGATTCTTGTACTAGTAACTTTCTATTATTTATATTATTATAAAGAATCTTTTATATTAGATATATTTTATTAAAACTAATTCTTATTTATAATAAATAAATCTTTATATTATTATATTATACATTATAGATTAATTATTATTCTAGATTTATAATATTTACGAGGATTTCTTTGCTCTGGTAATAAAATTTTAAATATAAATTATTATATTAACTAGTATACTTAGATATAGTTAGACTAATTGTATATTTTATATATATTTTCTATATATTTCTTACTATTTTATTTTATTAAAATATTTATTAAAGTTTATATAGATCTATTCTTTCAATTCTTTTAATATTTTAATTAAAGATTTTGTTTTTATAATTATTTAATTTTCTTTGATTTTGTATTATTTTCTGGTTCTATTTATAAATCTTTATTTTATAATAGTAATTTTGTCTACTTCTATAATACTTTTCTAGACTAAGATTTATTTATTCTTAAAATATTAATTAATTTATTTTAGTTATGTCTTTATAATCTCTTGTTTAAACTTTCTATTAAAGATTAAGATTTATTCTAGATTATTTATTTTATAATAAAATTTTTTATTAATTATAAAGAAAATTTCTAATAGTGTTAGAATTACTTCTTTAAATATTTAATTATTTTATATTATTATTTATTCTTATAGCACTTGCTCTATTTTATACTTAAATTTATTATTAATAATTTTAGTCTTTTCAAATCTAGCTTGTTTAACTAAATAAACAAGAAAATTTTAGATATTTTTATAAAATATTATTATTAAATTAATTAGAATTCTTTATAAAAAAAGATTTTATTCTTTATCTAATAAATATTAATAAAGATAATTTCCTTTTACTTAGAATAATTACTAATATTTATAAATATTTTAGTAAATAAAAGTCTATTTGTAAGATCTATTATTTTTATTTCTTTATCTTTAGTTTTACTATCTTTAATAAGAAAGATTTTTCTAGCTAAGTTTAATGCTTAGTTTATTTTAAATATACTATTAAATAAAATTCTACTTAGTAATTATTATAAATATAGATTAGAGATTATCTATTATTTTTAGTTATTACTATTATTATAGATATAGTCTAATATCTATAGAATTCTACTAAGAATCCTTGTCTATAGTTTGTAGCTAGGTAGGATCAGCCTTAGAAACATAGCTAGGATTGTATCTTATTAGACCAAATATTTATTTAAAAAAATTATTTTATTTTAATTGTTAAAATTTAATTATTCTCGGGCAAAATATATGTAACTTTTTATAATAATAGAATTTAATGAAATATACTTCTTAACTTTCTATTTTTATAGATTAAATATATACGGAACTTATTTAATAATTAAACAAGAGATCTTTAAAGTAATAATTAAAATCAAGATATTATAATTTATTTTAAGTCTATAACAAGCCAGTAAATAGATATAATACTTTTTTATATAATTTAGCTTTTAAGGCCTGTCTTTTCTAGACTATAATTTTAAGATTTTGTACTAAAGAAAGTGTTTTTTAATTAAATAAATTATAGATTAACTAATATTAAATTCCTTGGCTAGTTATATTAAAGATATCCAATTTTTTAGATCTATAATAATTAGTGTATATATCTTACTAAAAAATTCAGATTTAAATCTTTGATTCCTATTAATTTTGGTTCTAAAAGATCTTATTTTAATAGTGTAGTAGATAGTTAAAAAAAATAAGATTTTTTAATATATTTTGTTTTTAGTCTGATGTCTTCAAACCTTTGGACCACTATGTAATATTATTTATATAAAGTTTTAAAATCTATTATCTATATACTAGAACTATTTTATATTATAATAATAAACTTTATTATAAAACTTTCTATAGAAAATTAATATAACTAAGTTCTAATCTTAGTTAATAAAGTTATTATAAGAATTAAAATAATTAAGAACTTTATAAAAATAATAGCTATAAAATAGAGTATTATTATAATATATTATATATAAAAATATAATTAGAATCTATTATTCATTTTTATATTTAATAAAGATTCTAACTTTATATCTAAGTTCTAAAAAGAATCTTTTTACTAACTTAGAATAAAATAGTTCTATAATATTATTATTTATTTTTTAAACTAATAGATAATCTAAAAGAATAATCAAAACAATCAAAATACTAATATATTATACTATAATATAAGATAAATTATAGTTTTCTATAATACTTTCTATTATCTTTATAATCAATTCTATATTAAATATATTGATAAATAAATTACTATATTTACTAATATTTGGAATAGTTTTATAATAATTATAATATTTATTAAAAAATATCCTTAATTAGATAAAGAATAGTTCTTATCACTAAGACTTTACTATTTATTTTAATATAGAAAAAACACTGAAGTATGTTATTATATATATTATATACTAATAATATTTAAAGTAAAAGATCTAGTATATTTATAATTCTATTAAGAATATATAATATCTATAATTAGAAATATTAACACTAAGCGTATATAATAGTATATTAGTCTATTTAAAGTACTTGAAATTATTAGTTAATATATATATTATCTTAAATTTCTTAATTTTTAGTATATCTATTCTGTTATTTTAATTATATAACTAGAATTTACTTTTATTAGAGAAGATTTTTATAATTAAATATTATCTTATCTATCTAATATCCAAAACAACAGATTCCTTGGCAAAGAAAAATATAAAGTTAAGACTATTCTAAATAAATATATTATTATATATAATTGATACTAAACTCCTGTTATTTGATACTTAATATAATAAAAAGATTATAAACTAGAAAAGCATATCTAGATTTATATAAAAAATATTAATACTAAGATATTAATCTAGTTCTATAAATATAATATATTATAACAAGCTAACTGATTATTATTATATTAAATATTCTGTTTTATATTTCTTTTTACTATCAATGTTTCTAAATTATTTATTATTATATATCTAAAATATTGACGAGAATATTACTGTCTTAAAAAGATAAATATATATAATTAATAACCAGTGTTCTAAATTCTGCTAGTTAAATAGAACTATTTGACTGACTATCTTCGGGTAATATCTACTTCTGAACCTTAGATATATAGAGATATTAACTTAATCAACTTTATCATATTAATCATACTATATCATTTCTTTTACACTACAAATACTTTACCATTATTATAGACTTTTATTAATTTCCTTTATTATCACAAAAGAATATAATGTTTTAATCTTCTTTACTAATTCATCTTTTAGTACTGTGATTTTTACTTGATATAGACTAGTATTAAAGCTTGGTAATAATAGTAGAAACCTTTTATTTAAAGATTTAGCAATGGTAGACAATTCTTTTAAAAAGTTTAGCAATGGTTAAGAAATATATAGAAATAGTACTAGCTCCATCACTACCAAGGGTTTCACCGCTCCGGGGTTCTACCACCACTGACCTAAATCCTACCACCGCTGAGCTGTAAGCCCCTTCCTTTACTATCTATGTCACTATCTAAAGAATGTATTACAAGGCTTACTAGCGCGATTTCAGGTCTATAACTCTCCGGCCAATCAGGAGACGCGGCTGATACGATACCACTGATATTTTCTAAAAGTTTATTGGTTTTCTGCATGAGTGCTGAGATCGTTTCGGCTCTGCAGTCAACCATCTGGTAGTTATAAGACGCGGTTAAATGGAGGGACAGCGGTTAAATTCATTTGATGTCGACTTCAGTGATGGAGTACAGAGCCAATGACACAAGGGTTATCTTCCCCACCAGTCCAGGTTGGACCGGCACTACGGTTGAAGAAGGATTCAAGAAGCATCAGTAGGAGAAGAAGAGCACTACTTTACAAACTATTCCGACTGTCCAGACAACTTAAGTGTATTCTTTGCCTCTTAATTAGCCCTTTTACCACATGACCATGCCACTTTCCATCTTGCCGTCTGCTCACTCGGTTATACTGCCAAAGCACTATTTCATAGCCCTCCTCCATCAACTTCAAAATCCAGCTGAGCCTTTGCCATCTATTCTTTCTTGTTACTCCGTCTTCTCCTCTGGGTATTGAAATTTCACCCCCCCCTACCCACCACCAGTTAGTCAGAAAGATCACGGAAGAAAAATGAGTGTGCAGTCCAGTACCGCTCAGGTGTGTAGGAAGTCTATCAGCTTTCCCCGTGCCTATTATGTCCAACAGGAAGACTGAATTTCACTTTTTCAGAACTTGTCCTTTGTCCTTGAGGGGGTCCATCAGGTCAAGTTTGAAGACCGAGCAGTCCCTGAGTTGAGAGATCCTCATGACGTCCTTGTGAACGTCAAGTTTACCGGTATTTGTGGTAGTGATGTATGTCAGAACTGGGCCCGATGGGTAAATTAAAGCAGGGAAAGTTAGGTTACTGACTTTGGGAGTTAAAAAAATCTCAGGTTCACTATTGGGAACATGGATCTATTGGCCAGTTTGTCGTCAAAGATCCTATGGTGCTGGGGCATGAATCCTCCGGCATAATCAGCAAGATCGGTTCCGCTGTCACAACGTTGAAGGTGGGGGATTGTGTTGCTATGGAGCCAGGCATTCCGTGTCGTCGATGTGAGCCCTGCAAGGCTGGGAAGTATAATCTTTGTGAGAAAATGGCTTTCGCTGCAACACCACCTTACGATGGCACACTGGCCAAGTACTACATCCTGCCTGAGGATTTCTGCTACAAGCTCCCCGAAAACATTGATCTTCAAGAAGCTGCAGTGATAGAGCCTCTCAGCGTCGCTGTGCATATTGTAAAGCAAGCAAATATTGTGCCAGGACAATCTGTGGTAGTCTTTGGTGCTGGACCGGTGGGACTATTATGTTGCGCTGTGGCTAGAGCCTTTGGTTCCCCAAAGGTCATCGCCGTGGACATTCAGAAAGGGAGATTGGAATTCGCAAGAAAGTATGCCGCAACAGCAACCTTCGAGCCCGGGAAAGTCCCCGCACTGGAGAATGCAATGCGGATTGTCAAGCAAAACGATATGGGCCCCGGGGCAGATGTCGTTATTGACGCCTCGGGTGCTGAGCCTTCAGTTCACACCGGCATCCATGTCCTTCGTCCTGGTGGCACTTACGTGCAAGGTGGTATGGGCAGAAGTGAAATATCTTTTCCCATCATGGCAGCTTGCACTAAAGAGTTGAACATGAAGGGAAGTTTTCGTTACGGGAGCGGTGATTATAAACTTGCGGTTAACCTAGTAGCCTCTGGCAAGGTCAGCGTAAAGGAGTTAATTACCGGAGTCGTCAAATTCGAAGATGCGGAGCAAGCTTTTAAGGAAGTAAAAGCTGGAAAAGGTATCAAGACACTAATAGCCGGTGTTGAATTCTAAGCCCTGTTTGGCTGTGATAAGCCACGATAGAAGATAATCCAATCCATTATACTTCTGTTTCCCATGATTTAGGGCTTTGGAGTGAAAGGGGCGCCATTTGATGTAATTCAAATAGAAAACGAGTACCGAAAAGGGAGCTGTATAATTCTCTAGAATTCATGATAGAGAACAAAGTCAACAAACTAATAGTGATACAGTTAAGGACCTGGTATTTATAGTTAAGAGATTATGTTCGCAGACAAATTGCCTAGTATAGCAGGTATATATCATTCAATACCGTCAAAGGAAGTCATCAGGGGTATCTTGCTATGTAATCAACAGAATGTGCGTTCCTACCCCATGGAGAACTATTTAAAGAGAGAGCAGGAAAGTACCAAGTGAACAAACAAGCCTAAAATAACAAAAAGAAGGATGATTACAGCTACTCAGTAATAAGGAAAGCTGCAAATATACCTCATCTGTCAATGGCATGTAGGCTGAAGCACAACAGCAAGTCAGGGTATGGTACGGAGTAAAGGTAGACGAGTAAACCCCAGGTAGAAAGACAATACAGGGGTGAATTAATCAAAAAAAATATCAGCAACACCCTTTATCTTTGTGATTATGTGAGCCATTCAATCGGAAGACATCCTCCCATTCCCTCATGCCGTTTCCCCACTTACTTGCACTTCTTCTATGGGTCCGATGGTGCAGTTGAACTGCGCTGTCATCAAGCGTCATCCGGCTATGTACGCTGGAGCCATCACCTGTACCATGGCTATAAAGGCCTCCTCCATCACCATACTGAATACCGCTTTGAGGATCATCAGGGTCGATTTCACCAAGTTCAATTTTAGTCAGAATGATTCGGGCCAGCCGGTTAAATAATTCCTCCACACCTTCCCCCGTAAGGGCTGAAACTTCAACGACGACTGAGACATTTGATTTAGCGGCCCACCTGGAGGATTCCTCGAAGCCAACTTGACGACCATGGGGAGCATATGTAGCAGTCATGCGTGTCCCAGTCATCAGATGACTCGTAGAACGAGTAGACCCACCGCCCGAATCGAATGCAAATGAAGATTGCTTGCTAGAAGTGCTAGAAGGCGTCAGGGGAGGCCGCGTGTCGTCCTCGGCGGTGTCACAATGAAACGAGGAGTCAGATGTAAGATCCGTCTTATTCCCGGCCAGTAACACAGTAAGGTTAGGGGAAGCGAGGGCGCGGGCATCCATTAGAAAAGTAGGAAGGGATGCAAATGAGACATGGGACGATATATCATAGATTAGAATGGCTCCAGCCGCCCCCCGGTAATAGGATCTAGAGACGGAACGAAACCTCTCCGTACCTGCAGTATCCCAAAGTTGTAGCTTGAGCTTTGTTTGTCGAGGGCCAACACCTAACTTGACGATTTTCGAGGAGAATTCGACGCCGATGGTTTGCGATGATAGCACTCTCCCTATACGCGCATGGTGTATTAGCGAGCCAGCTATCCAGCTCGGGGGAAGGGATCAAGGTATGAAACTAGCTCAGTCAGGATTCGCAGCCGTACATTCGTTCTTCACAAAGCGGTGTAGCACACAAGATCTGCGGTTTCCAGAAACCAGTGAGCAAGAAGACTAGAGAAAGCCTGGAGGCATTACGGTTCTCAGGGTACTTACTTTCCAGCGCCACTTGGACCAAGAAGAATAACTTTTGCCAAGTAGTCATACATACTCTCCAGTTCCTAGTTGACATCAGACCATGGGCATTCGTGATTAGTACGGATCAACACTCGTTAAAGGACAGTAGAGCGCATGGTGCACAAAGATGTTGGCGGTTTTGAAGGGACATACCTGATTTCCCTCTGACAGGGAGGGGGTCGAAGAAGCATTGGAGAAGCTTCTCTTGGGTACCATGTTCATTGATAGCAGCCATGGGAAGTGCTACGTTGGGGTGGGGGAAAGGAGGAGATCTATGAAGGAGTTGCTTCCGACGAGTGTCGTTATAATATTTGGAGCTGGCATGTGGGCGAAGAGAGCGAACGCGATGCCACATTAAGACACACACCGTAAGGTCCTTTATTACTCCACAGCTAAGTTGGGTCTTAGCTCAACAAGCTTGCCTTTTTGGGGGGGAGGCTTGTCAGGCATTTCGCTGCGTTAATCTTCAGATTATGCTCAAGTTGTCTTTTATATAAGGCCTAGATATACAATCTGTATCCAGCAATAACCAAATGCCTAGTATTTATAAAGATGGTAGCATTGATGATAAAGACCAATTCTTGCTTTTTTTTTTATTAAAATAGGATTTTTTATACTAGGAGAACCACTCTCTATCTACAGATAATTATTAAAAATGCAATTCTTAAATTAAAAGACCTTTTGAGTGAAATCATATTACATAGTGACATTTTGATACAGGCCAGGTTCGCTCTGAATATCTGGCCGATTATAGATTTCTATGGAATCAATGAGGTTCTATTAAATATTATAATTCTGACTAGACTGAGCAATGGATAGGATAGGATAGATTATAGAGAAGATTTATTTTTAACTAGTTAGATTAGATTAGATTAGATTATTAAATTTATTTATTTTTATTTTGACTAGTGAAACTAACTAGTAAATAATCTTAATATTAAAATATTGATTTTTTAATATTTTTACTTATTTAGACAGATAGTACAATTAATTAATAAATAAATTATTTAATTTTTATTTTATTTAGAGTGGGCAAACCTACCTGACCTTAACCTAACCTACCCTACCCATCACCGGGCCGGTTAGGGTCAGGAATGGAAATGGCTATTCCTACCCTACCCTAAATTAACCAGTCAGGTAAAAATCAGGCACCTAGCCACCAGTCTAATCTATTTAGAAAGGCGGTCTAATCTAACAGGCGGAATTCTGCCACATCGCCTTCCTAAATAGGTTAGACTGGTGGCTGGGTGCCTGATTTTTACCTGACTGGTTACGGAGGCGTGTATCAAAAGTTGCTGTGTTATACTAGTAATATATAATCCACTATTTAATATCTAGCCTAACAGTTAACGTTATATAATAATTAATAATTAATATATTTAGTTTACTAAGTAATTTTTTAAAATCTAATTTATAATCTATTTACAGAGTATTTTATAAATATATAGTAATACAGAATCTTTATTTATTATTTATATATCTAGAAAGTCTATAGAGTAATAATTAAACTATTTATATAATATTTAATATAGATCTATACTTAATATTGAATAAAGATTTTCTATATATACAAGTAATAAATAGAAATCTTATATTATTATATATTAAAATAGATTATAGATTAGATTTTTTCTTTAAAATCTATATATTAATTACTAATTATTATATAACTTTAGCTATCAGACTAAATACTATAAAGTAAATTCTATAATACTAGGGTAACATAGCAACTTTTAGTGCACGCCTCCGTATACCAGTCAGGAATCAGGCCCCCCATTTAACCACTGGTTAGGAACGGACCCCCCCTTATAACCTACCCTACCCTACCCATTGCCCAGTCTAGTAATAATCCTATTATAAAAAATATTTTTTATATATATAATTTAATATAAACATTAAATCATATAATCTTCTATTTTGTAATTATGTTTATTTTTAAATAGATAAAAATATTTCTATTAACTATATTCTTTTTAATTATAATAAATTCTTGAATCTATTTTAAATTAATATTTCTTACTTTAATTTTAATCTTAGTTTTTGAATATTTATTTTAGAGCTTTATTTAATATAGTTTAATTAGTTTAAACTATAACTACCTTTATTATTCTTAAGAGTTTATAAATTATAGTATTTTTTAAAATTTCGTATAACTTTCTTCAAAATCTAGTTTTATAATTATTTAATTGATATTGAAATTTATTTATTTCTTTTTTTATAGATCTATTAACTAAAAAAATTCCATAAATATTTTATAAACATTAAAATCTATTAATTTTATCTTTGTTCTAGAAATTATTATTATTGTTAATCTTTGCTATAATTCTTGTATTTTAATTAGTATATAATTATTTACTTTCTATTTAGATATTATAGCTAATAGTATATATTTTTTTATTAAGTATTTAGATAGTCTATGTGATGGTTTACTGTATCTATATGATTGAATAGAGAGTTGAATTGGTCTCTAAGTATAATGATATAAATAGCTAATATATAATCCATTCTCACTGTCTGTTTTTTATACTATATCTTAACAATATTATAGTCTCTTATCTTAAAAAGATGATATTCTCATCATGAACTAGAATATTAATATAGAAGATAATAAATATAATATTAAGAAAGAATATATAATATAAAAGATAACTAGTAAATATATAAATATAATATTAAAAATATAACAAAGATAAAGAATATAATAACTATAAAAATA
>ML739408.1:0-17045 GCA_009193565.1 Aspergillus coremiiformis
TAATAATTCTAATAATTCTAATAATTCTAATAATTCTAAAAAAGCACTAATAAATGTGGGAGGACGCGCGAAGCGCGTCCAACTATCTCTTGTATGTACATACATACATACATACATACATACATCCAATGATGGTGCCTCTAACCTTGAACCATCTATTGTATTACCGATGGACACTAGTGACAAGGTATCAGAGATCTAAGTAGAAGGAACTCGAAATTTTCTACGCAGGCATGGATGTATGTACTATACAGTACATTTATCATTTCCGATCCATATCTGTACGGAGTACTCCGTACTCTCCGTACGTAACTGTCACTGTCAAGCCTTTTCCCTGCATTACTGTAAGATACCTTACATTCCGTGTGTTGAGTGCGGTTTGAGACATGCAGTGGATACTTCTCATCCTATCAACACCTGGATGGATCAACTGTTCGTGACGGGGGTCGGGAATGGAGTGTCTTACCCTCTCCTACCTCGGGCTCATATTGCGATATACCTCATTTGCTAGCACTACGCGGCGTTATTAGCAATAAGCCACAGCAAGGATGGTCGATTCAAGAATGTTCGAGAACAAGACTGTGGAATGCTTGGTATGGACAGTATCTATCGAATCTCCCTCCAAGTTGACAAAACCGCCCGGGGATTCAACCTATTTCTCTAACTGTGAAAACCGACCTAAAACTATGATATTTATAGATACCTTAGAGTGACCCACCAGCAGATTTAGTAATTAAGCAAGTTGCGCCCGCTCCTTGCATCATGGTTGGCTGGATTATATACTAGTACCCGACAGATATGGACCTGTGCTAATGGAGGGTTAGTACCTAATATTAGTATATTAGTAAGTGTCTGTATCAGACTCTTTGACCAGGTGCCCGTGTTAAATTTGTGCCTTTTGTATGTCCGTATATTGATTGGGGGGATACAGTTGGATTGGACTCAAGTTTGTATGTACCTAGTAGGTAGCTAGATAGGTAGTTACTATTGCCTTCAATGATGGAAGATCTTCCGTGGAACTGAAAAAGATCAGACTCAAAACATCATGTTCCATTTTTAGCTGTGTTCAAGTTGCTTAATTTACTTCTACTACTTGTATGTACATACATACATACACAAACCTAATAAGGCTGAGATCACATCATATGTTATATTGTTCACATAATAGTATAAATATTGTTGGTATAGTCAAAAGTTTGATTACCATGTTTGCTTTAGAAGCTGTTTCTTCATGCATACTGCTAGACGGGATTCTGAAACTCTTGCCTTAGGTTTTATAGATCTAGTAATACTAGTCCTTACACTGATTCGGAAGACACATTGCCCTTGTATAACTTATTAAATATTACAGGTACCTCAACTTCAGTTAAAGATAGCAGACTTGAAGTCCATCTACTATAATCATCTAATTCACTGCTCTCATTCACCAAAACAGTTTCTGCAAAATGACAGCCTGCCCCCAGAATCTATATCCAGTAACACAAACAAAAGATGGCCCCTTGGATCTCAACAAGCTATGTACATCCTGATCGCATTTTCTCTCAAATGCTTCTACTTCATTCAGCTATTTGTCAAGTCTCGCATCGAGAGTAAAGATGCCTTGATGAAATCAGCTTCAATACGTACTCAAGGTATTAACCTTACTGCGAAACAGGAAGGACTATACTGCTCATAAACTCACAATGTGTCAAATGGTCGTCTTCTGGCACGCATGCACCCACCTTGTTGTCTCATATCTAACCTGTGCATTCGAGGAGGCAAGAAACCACAAGGAAGAAACGGCGACTACGGCGGTCTTGGACACCGACTGCTGGATATGCCAGCAACACAAAAAGTATCCGTACTCGGGTGAGTCCGAGACCATGCAACGGCTGCTGTTGACCGTCCATAACATGGAAGACATTCTCGGTGTATCGGCCCATGAAGACGGGTTCCTCGATATGATAGCTCGATTCTACGCCCGAGGCGACCATAAGCGATGGATGCAGCCCGGTATTGCGAAGGCAAAGTACGCGAAAGACGATCCCTATCTCCGTGGCTTGGAGATCCAGTCATACCTTTGTACCAGGGGGTTTAAAGATTTTCATATGAACCCGGGCTATGCGTTTGATATAGTCCTCGCAATGCAGAAGCACTGGGATCGCTCGAATTTCTCGACCCTCAATTGGGCAAGGACAGGCTATCGACCGCCTAGCGAGTTCTTCTTTGTGTCGTCTAATATGATCGCAATGCTGTCACCGAGCCAAAATGAGGTTGTTGATATACCGAAGACTGAGGTCCCGCCGGTGGCACAGCGATGTGGCCATCTGTCCAATGGAAGCGTTTCTATGGTACCCCAGTCTACAATGGGATCTACTAGAACAGGAGAGCTAGGACAGTGTGGTTATAATCATACCAGGACTGGTTTATCCGCTAGATCACCCTCACAGTGGCAATCATTTCAGTCAGCGATGGACGCTCAGACTAGCTTAATCTATAATGATATTAGAAATCCTGGTTTATCGCTTTCAGGAAGTGACGGGCGTCCGTGCGAGGCGCTCAATGGATCCCCATTCGCTATTCCTCAAAACACACATCATGTCTTCCACTCCCTCTCCCCGCTTGGAGAGCCTGGCCCGTCAATTGAGTACCCTGTTCAGGCACTGGGCAAAAGAGCCAGCCGGCAAGTGAGTTTTCACACACACACAAGCAGTCTAACCGACCCTCTTTTCTCGGCTGAACATGACGAAGATATGCTCATGAATGAGGCCTCCCACAGCCTAGACAGCAACCACTACATGAAAACCCTTCCACTCACCTATTCCACCCCCTTCTCGATACCGGACAACCAGATACTACACTCACATCCCACACCAAGGGAGACAATCAACCAGATGTATTTTGAAGCAGAGCCATCCGCTCCTCACTTCTCCTCCTTCGAAGAGACAATCAACCCCACAACACATTCCACCAAGACACCCTTCTCCCCAACCTTAGGAAACGCCATCATAATCTCCCGAAGCCCTACCGCCACTTCCACAACCGTCGCTCCAGACATGCTCGATCTAAATAACCTCAGCCAATTGCAGATCCCCAACCGTGCGGACGGAACCTGCGGTAAAGCCAAACAGCCTATCAGAGATATCTCTCAACTGGATCCCTACGTTCCTGAAGGATTTGAATTCACGCTTGCAGAGGACAGCATGGATAACTACTAGCAGGATCTAAGGCACCTTGGCCTAGACCGATGGTTTAACGTTTGCCTTTGTTTTTTTTTTTCTCCCCTGGGAAATTTACAATGGATGTGCATCGGGGTTCTCCTTCCAGAATCAACCCATACACACATGCCATACTCTGCTCTCTGGTGGCGTTTATGCAGGAGCAGGAGGAGTAAATTGACGTGTACTTCCTCGATCTTGTTGTTCTTGTACAGTACCATATTCACATGCGTTGGGGCTGTGATATCATTGTCTTGTGGGATGGTTTTTGAATTTATGGTTCTTTTTTTGTCCTTTTCTTGTTTTGTTCTCGTTGTTGGTAGAAGTCACTACATCGCATTACATGGGTGGAGTCTTGATGCATGGTATTATCGGATGTGTACTCCGTCTTCTCATTTCAAAAACTGTTTTCTGTTATGGTGCTTATTTATTTATTTTTTTTTCTTTCTCTCTGTAGATCCTCCACCCCTGGAGAATCGTCACTTTGCTCATGTCAACTAGTACTAACAAGGTTAGATTTCCTGCTAACTTATCGGTGTGTGAGGTTGAATGGTAGAGCCTTTGCTTGGAATCTTCGAGATCCTCATCCAGGGTCTCCAAGGCCATGGACTTCTCGTTCTCAGCACCACTCTCATCAGTAATGACATTATCGTCCCGAATATGACAATCCTTCAATAGACTCTCCAGTCCGGTATTGCGACGATCAATTATGCAGTCGGTCAATTGTCAACATTCGCCAATGACGGCGCGAAACAGCGAGTTAATCAGGCACTGTCAGATATCTGGCAGTTGGCACCGACAATGGCTGCCTTCCTGACGTGCATCTTCTTGATGGCGACGTTCCAGATCCCAGCTTATCGGCGGTGAGTAGAGGTATCCACATGTCTGACGGGTGTTGCGGAGGGGATGAGTAGACGTAGGCCAGCACTGAAGGAGTCGTGAGCTGGTTCTTTTCAGCGGTCAACTCGAAATTGACGCCTGAAGATTTAACTGTAGATTCAGGCTCTAGAATATCTTTAAAGGATCTCATCGCGGGATTTGTCGGCACTGGCTTTTCCGTGCTCATTGCCTTCAAAGCGATATCCTCAAGCGCGTCACCTTCAACACAGTCATTCTCTCCTCCTTCACTGCCTTCCGACTTGAAGATTTCTCTCAATTGGAGCTTCTAGCCGAGACCTGTCTGCCATTCTGCATTGGCACACCACTTTATTTTTAAGGTTTTGTTGAGGCTTGCCAGTGAATATGTGTGCATCTGTGTAGCCGGACACCATCGTCATCTGCCTATGTTGCTTAACACGCGACCGACGATAAAAGCCTTCGGGTTTTCAATCCAATATTTGAATGTATACATGGACGTGGACAAAGCCAGTTTCGAGAGCCCGACCCTCAGCGCATCTGGCCCATCCATGAGATGGGACACTGCAGGTACTCCAAATTGCTCAAGGGGCGTGGTGGTCCCTCGATACGTCACCTTGTCCTTCATATCCCTTTCCTGACTTTTCGTTTGGCATTGAACACCCAAGCTTCTCTTCGACCGCGTTCATCCCCCATTTCGACAATGTGAAAGCCGTTACTGCTCCAACCATCCTAGAGGGTAGAACCACCTAACATGCTGAGTAACCGTCCATGCTTCAGGACTCCACGGGGGGATCGCACGAAAAGTCGCAAGGGAGAAGGAGTAATTCGGACTTGATACACAACACGGAGCAATCCAAGGGTCCCCTTGTCATTAAGCACGGTGGTGCGAGAACTGGCGGTGGCGGTAGCGGAAGAGACTCCAGAGGAGGTACGAAGTACTACACCATCGGATGGTTCGCAATCGGGATCAGAGCTTTAGGAACTCTTTGGAGTTAGAGATGACAGTGTTGAGAGAAACGCCTGGCTCACAGAGAAGGAGGGTCGGGGACAAGCACAGAGTACAGGTACAGTATGGCGAGAAAGGGCAGATATGAGTACTACTGTACTTCAATTCTGATAAGTCCCTAGATGTTCCTGTTGGCGACTATACTGAGCGATCAATGATTGGTGTGATATAAGCATGGCGGTGTTGAAGAAGAAGAAAATCAGGCATACTCTGGAAACATCTCATAACGATTCATAGTACGGAGTATTTCGCTCAAAGAATACATCACGTGCCGATAGCAGCAGCAAACCATGCAAACATTCTCTTCCGGCAAATAACCGTATGGAAAAACCGCGGTAAACAAGAGGAGGATCACCAGCCACTTGTTTCTCGGGTGGCCCGAGGCCCTTGCCCCAGCCTTGCGCGTGCTTCTCCTTTACTGGCCGTCAGTCCTTTCCAGCTTATCCTCCATATTCTAGAACAGGATTGAAATGTGATATGAACTATCGCCACAGACTTGTATTTCTGCGCCAGCTCTAGTTGACCTCAGCGACCACAAATGACTTTCCCCCAGGATGCTCGTCGTCGGCGGGTTGCAGCTGGTCTTGGCTTCAGCCCGTCGGGGAGGCGGACAGTCCTGGGATACTGGGTGCCCCTGGCTTTGACAGTAGGTGTCGCCGCAGTTGGTATTGCGGCCTGGATCTGGAGTGAACGCAGTGAAGAAGAAGATGATAATGACGGCAATCACCCCCGAGATGACGATCTATACCCCGCGCCCGACGCCGGCGGGGACGGACTTTCTCACGGTGGATATGACGGAGACTATGCCAGGTCAACAGCAACGGATATTCATGACGGCCATACAGATGATGTTAGTATGGTGGCTCGTATGCAAGGAGCCTTGCGACGCACCCCGAGTCCACAACAGATTTTCGATGGGGCCAGCAAGCGAGTCGCAGCTGGTATGGCCGCTGCGGGCGCGTTTGTGGGCGGCGCTCTGACATCGATCCGAGAAGAAGATAGGGGCGACTTTGAAGACCATTCCAGATGGTCTGAGGAGGTAGAATCAAGAGCCCGCGGGGACCAACCGGATATCGCTGCACCGAGCGTGAGCGGCCCTCTTCCCGGTTCAGGGATTGCTGGGATCACGTCCTCTGGCACGAACAAGAAAAAAACGGTAGCCATTGTTGTGTCATCAGACACATCGCGTTTGGACCCCGACGAGCATACTTCCGACCATGTGGTAAGTTAATATCTATGTCTCTTGGTCTTGCGGTACTAATAATCCGGTAGTCTATTCTTTCTCACCTCCCAGAACATGTCGACCCCGATACTTCTCGAGTCTTTATTATGATCTATGCGCCGGGCTTGAAGCATGCCCCTAGCCAGGGCAATGAATCCCAACCAACCATGTCCGTCACCTCGTCTTACTCAAACATTGCCCCCGAAGAAGTCCTATCCCCCGGTGATTCATCAAGTGGCGGCTTGATAAGATCGGACTCTCGCCAGGATGACCAGGAAGCTGTGACGCCACTCTTCCGAATCTTGTCTACACAGGCGCAAGCGATTGTGGAGAAGGAGAGCATGATTATGCCGTTCAACACTCCTACAGGCTACGTGCATCTCGTGCGACACATCTCTCCTGACATTGTTTATGTCCAGGAATCCCTGACCGGAAAGGAAGGGGAGCCGGTACATCATATCTCTCGCTGGGTCAGACAGATAGTGGTTGTCGTCGGCGAACGAGGGGGCCTCGTTGACAGCGAAGATGAATCAGCCTTGGCAGACACCGGTGAGAAGTGGTGGCAAAAAGAGGGTACGACAGGCATCGGCAAGAGAATCGATGTAGTTGACGTGCTTCGTACAGGAGATGACTGGCGACGAAGAGTATCGGGCTTCGACTAGATGCCAAGTTTTGTACTGATTTCATGGGCGGCTCTCTTGATATGTTTCATGTTCTACTGTTTTTATGTTTCATTTCCTTTTCATTTCCTTTATGATCCCTGATTTGATTCCCCCAAGTTTTACGAACTGTGTTTTCTAATTGGTAATTTGTCTGCTGTGCATAGAATTCTATGTCGGAGATGAAAACGCATGTTTGAAGAGATACCAATACCACAACCCCATTTGTTTCACCACAGGCTGCATAACTATCAGAGATAGAAGTGAATGTAAACACTTAGAATGGCAAGTGAGCAAGTTGGAAAGCAACACAAGACATCAAGATGTCTGTACAAGTCAGTCCGCCCTAACCCCAAAGCAGTAATCACATGACCCAGACCTCCTTCACGTCGCCCGCGGCTTGGCATCACCAAACTCCCTCTGCAGCAACCACTTCCGTCACCCGATCAGCCTCACCGAACCTCCCCTGCTTTCTCTGCAGGTGTTTGTTCGATGGACACTATCGTTCTCCTATTCTAGCGGCTCCGGGCTCCATGCAAAGTTCCGTGTCGACTCCGGCCTACTCGTTGTCGTCCGGTCCGTCCTCCGCTCCCCACATGTCTCGCGCTCCGGTTATATCATACTCGGAGTACGGTTTTCCTCTATCATTTTCGGATTTCTATCCCGAGAAGTCGCATCCATAAGCCGTTTGCCATAGTCGCGTCGCATGCTTATTACCGGCAACATGGCAACGGCGATCTCCAAACCCACCTCCCATCCGCCCAAGATGAAGCGACCGCCCCCGCCTTTTGTCCAAACCGGGGTCAATGGGGTAAAGCCTCAGCAGTCTTCCTCTTCTCCACAACCATCCTCCAAGCGCCTTCCGGGCCCCAATCAACCAGGCTCCACGGGCTCTACAAGCGGTGCGGTCACAAATGGTGTCAATGGGGTGGCTGATGCGAATGGCGTCAAGGGCTCCATTAACCGGCCTAAGAAAGAAGCGCAAAAGCCAGGTGACCAAGGAATACGGTTAGTAAAACCATTGGTTAAGACTATATCCACGGAAAATGAGCGCCGACTCGGTAAGAAATATCCTGAGCCTTACGGTGAGTTTCCATATGCCCTACATGGAGCCCCTGTATCCTGACGGCTGTATCCCTTACAGTTAAAACATCGACACATATCCTGAAGAAATACACCAAATGTCCTCCGTCCCTTATATTACATCTCCATCCTACCCATTTCCGCTTTGAGCAACAGGATGGGAGTTTCTCATATAATTCCGAAATGAAGGTTATCATTGAGCATATTCGAACCGGGACTGTTCCCCACGATATGATCGAGGAGCTTTTACGGGCCAACGTTCGGTTTTACGAAGGTAGGCCCTCAATGTTAATATTGCATTTGTACCATGTCTTCCTAAACCATGTTGATAGGCTGTCTCATTGTCCGCGTGGTTGATCACAAGTCTGTGTCAGCCCAAGCCAGAAAGTCGACTGCCCCATCAAAGAATGATAGCAATACCCCGTTCTCTATCCATAACTACAATGAACATGTTACTCCGTCAGCCTACGTTCCCTATCCGAAACAGAACCATTTGACTTCGGAGAAACCAACCTCAAAGGAGACTGGGGGACCCCAACCAGAAGCTAGGGCCAGTGGAGAGCCACCAAGTGACTCCCGAAATCAAACAGCAAAGAATGAATCGAGCTCTAGTCAACAGAAGCAACCTCCCCCCAAACCTCGTGTGTTTACGACAGTCCTTCATCCTACTCCTCGCTCATTGCAAGCAGAGTTAACTCTGCTTGCTACTACACCCGACCCAAGGGCTTCAAAACCGGGAACTACGAGCTCTGCATCACGTACTCAAGCACCTTCCTCTACTGCACCTCCGTCACCAGGGGGCTCATCTGTTCAACCCGAACGTGGGCACGTTGCAAAAAGACAAAAGATGCTTGTCGAGCCGCAGGAGCTGTCAGAATGCGAATCTAAACTGACGAGAGCGCTCGCGCCGCCTCTCTTCTTGGAGCCCGTAGAAAGCCTGGAAGCAGTTCAAGATCTACTGAAGTTCATGGAGAGCCCTCTCCATAACGATCCGCCGCCATCGCCGAAGAGAAGGAAGCGGACAGTGGCGGAACTTGCTGCTGATGAAGCACTGGCAGCTGAGGAAGAGCGGTTCATGCTTATCATGGATGAACGGCTGGAGCCAACGACGTCTGGAGGGGCAGGAGGTCCAAAATCTGCAGTCGTTGATGATACAAGTGGTGGTGCACCTTTCGAGCCTCGTTTCTCCCGATTCAAGACTCTTGAAAACATTCGAATGCAGCATGAGGAGAAAGCAAAACGTGAGCACGAAATCAAGCTGAAGCAAGAATTAGCCAAAAGGCAGCAGCAAGAACAGGAAAGAGAAAGGCGTCGCGCTCTGGAACAACGACAGGCAGAAGAGCAAGCCAAAGAGGACTCTCGAAGGCAGCATCTCGCCGCTCAGCAACACGTACAGGCACAGCTTGCTGCGCAGCAACAGAATCGCCATGTTATGCCTCAAACAAACGGGGTCAGTCAAGCACCACAGTCTTCCCCCGTTGTCCGCAACCAGACACCGCACAATACCTCGTCACCGTTGCCTGGCAATACCATGGTAGCGCAGGGAGGTGTGCCAATGACCATGACATCCTCTATGCAGGGCGCTGGCAGCCCCCCACGACCCCCGTCTGCGCTGCAGCATGCCCATCCAAACATTATGGGTCACCCCATGGCGCCTTCGAGGAGCCAACAAGGGCAGAGCCGACATGGAACTCCGCAGATGACTCAAGGAACACCTGCTATGTCCCATGCCACACCTAATATGCGCAATGCTACTCCTACACAGCGGATGCCTCACGCCAGTCCTGGCCGCTCAACCGTGGCCCCTACGCCAGGCTTGAACCAAGCCATGATGGGAACTCCGCAAATGGCAGGTGGCATAGGTCTTACGCCACAGCAGCAGCAGCAATTGCTGTTGCAACAGAGACAACAAATGCTTGCACAGCAGGGACATCTCGGACATGGCCAGCTCACACCGCAGCAATTTGCTCAGTTCCAAGCCACTACACACGCACAGCAAAGTATCCAGTCACACCAGCATCAGCAAATGATGCAGGCTCAGCAGCAGAACCACCAGCAACAACAACAGAAGATCCCGAACCCCCAGGTATACCAACAGCAACTCATGCGCACACAGTTCGCACAGATGCAAATGGTGCAACAGCATGCACAGGGGCAACAGTCGCAAGGTCAACAAGGCCAGGTGCACCAGGGCGGTTCTCAGATGAACCCTCAACAGCAGCAGATGCTGATTGCAGCTCAAACCAACGGTGGCCAGCTTCCACAAAACCTCCAGGGGGTCAACATGGCGCATGGAGCTATGGCACAACGGTACAACCAGCTCTATCAACAACGCCTCTTACGTTTACGACAAGAAATGGCCAGTCGCTTGATGCCGCAGTATGGCCCACCCAATCAGTACCCACCACCTATAGCGCAGCAATATCATGCCGGGCTTGAAAGAAATGCGAAGACCTGGGTTCAAGAGATCATTCGACGAGAACGCGATGCTGCTCAGCAGCAACGCGCCAATCAAGTTGCGGCCGTACAAGCTCAAGTGATGCAACAGCAGCAGCAACAAAACATGATGCAGAATGGAATGGGTAACTAATCACTGTCACAGTCATCGATCACGAAATTACAAACTCTTCTCTTAATTTCTCTGGTTCTCTCTTTTGCTCTATATTTAGTTTTCTGCCTCCCATCCTCCAGATGCAGATAGTAAGGGACTTTTCTTTTTCCCCCTTCCTTTTTTTTTTTCTTTTCATTCAAGGGTTCGTGGTTATTATTCACTTCATTTTGGGGAATTGTACAGCAACCGGGAATTTGCGATAAAACAGGCCGGCGTTTCGACCTTGGTTCAATTGTGATTTTGCTCTCTCTCTCTCTCTCTCTCTCTCTATTTTTTTTTATTTGATTTTCGTTTCTTGTGCTTGGCGATTGTAACATTGGGAATGGGATTGATCAGGAAGCAAGGAACAGACTTGATACCATTTTGTACAGGTGTCCCCTTTTGAGATGCGTTTATGTTTCTGGACGTTGCCCATTTCTTCTTCTTTTTTTTTTTTTTTGGAGCACCAGCTTACAGTGCGATGCTCCTGTAGACATGACATATAGCTATATCAGGCAATGAATTATAATTCGCTATTTACTTTCAAGTTGATCGTAGTACTGGCTTTTGACAAGTGGGCTTGTTTTGTTGGGGTTCTGTGATAGTGATAATCATAATCATAATCATAATCATGGAGTTGAGTACGAACACCTGCATCCGAGACTTGAGAAAATATCATAGTACTAATATCTTTGAATGCCACAGTACCGCAAAGGCAACGAAGAATTTGAAGGGGCAGAAGCGAGATAGAATATAAACAGAAGCAGCATGACGATTGAATTGAGCGCAGTGTTTGAATCTCAAGAGTAAAATTGAACATTGGTTGAATATGGTAAATCATCTTCAAGTTGCTCTGGGGCCTAAGGCAGGAAGAAATGTCGGATTATTCGTGACATTGAATACAGGTATGTATGTACAATGCTCATGAAACCATTCCGCAAGTACGATCATCCAGACATGACCCATTCCCATTCAGGACCAACTCAGCAAACTGAATGAAGAGCGTCAACAGAAGTAGTATTGCTGTACAGAACGTCATCGTGCATATGACTTTGAATCTGAAACAGACTCTGAGCCCAATAATTGCCTGCTACAACCTCAGAATACAACCTCTCCCAACAAGGAAAACGCCACCAAAGTCAAACGCATCACGTCCTTAAAGACTGATCGGATCGTGATCGACGGGGTATCCACTGAATACATAAGCGCAGATTAATATATAGTATGCAGGTTGAGGGGGGGGAGGGGGAGAAGAGGAAGATGAAGAAGAGGTCAAAATTCAGAATGTCACACCGAACCCCAAGTCCAACTGGATTTGGGCTTGGGGGAGGCAGGGCCCGCTTCATTGGACGAGTTGAGCAGGACGACTGCATGTATCCTGTGTGCATGGATATATTCGGAAGGAGCGGGATGGGACCTAAGGAACCTGTTAAACTGGTTCTGGGTCATGGGAAGGGCGGCGATGGCGTATGCAGACGTATGTACATTCCAGAGAGAACAACGATGGCATTTTATTGGATTGGAATTGGGCTAAGTTGGGCAGAGCTGGGACGGGACTTGAGGGGTCTTAGCGGCCAGAACGCTCAGAGTGATCATACGGAGAGGCACAATATGATTCCTGTGGTCTTTGGGAGAATTGGATCACCTGGGGTATAATGGGGGAAGTTCCAGCTTGGGCGATCAGCGCGCCTGGCAAGTCAGAGCACGGGACCTCAAGGCATAGATCTGAAGATGATCGTCCGGTGGTTAGTTAGGGTGAAACTTTCTTACCTATAAATGGATCTGGTAAAGATCAAGGTGGATAACTTGGTCAGCAGTCAATAGTTTGCACGTACCACCTCGCCAGAGGGATCAATAAAGTGACGTAGTGGAGAATGAGAGCAGCCGATAGATGTTGCGCAAGGACAACCAGGAACCCTTAGATACCCGAGTCCCCACAGATGTTGGGTGAGATAGGCGGTCCTGATGCACGAGTGATGATGATTATTGCCAGGTTGAACTTGCACATCGACCTGAACCCGAAACGAGACACAACGCCAATGCAATGCAATGCAACTCAATCCGTTGTTATTGATCGAAGAGTGTGATAGTGGCCAGATATGTGGCCGGCTCCTTCTTACTGGTAATCGAGATAAGGGAGAAAAAGGTGCTTGGATGCAAGGGGGTTTTCAATAAGAGATGGACCGCCTGCACCGGAATCTCCCTTTCTGGCTACTTACTCCACAGGTGTATGAGCAAGAAAAATCTTGCAATCAATAAGTATAGGCCCTGCCCTGCATACAGGAATAGAGTGAAGCACGGGGGAAGTGGATGGTAACTGAGACAACCGAGGATCTTAATTGTGCCAGTCCAGTGTAGATCTTATTTGGAAGCAATCATTGAGGTTGTTGTATGGCTCGTCAAGATATCACCAATTAATCCGTACTCCGTAGATGATATCTAATTGGTGATTCTGTTCGAAGAGAAAGCAAGAAGAGTGCAAGGGGAGATACATTGAAATTTCCTCACCGATAGTACTATTCAGGTTGGGAATTCCCCGGGTCTTCGGAGATTCACCATCGACGTACTCCGTACCTGCAGCTCTAATGACTCAACCTATAGACAAATCATGAGCTCGTCTATCGGTGATACTGGGATCTGTATCAGTTCCTCTATCACTCGAGGGGAAAATCGATCCAACCGTAAAGATCCAGTTCTTATTGGATCTCTGTTGCAGAAATGGGCCCGAGCACCGCCTGGCCTAATGAAGTTAGCTATCTAGTCAAATTAGTACGAAGGGAGAATGCTTCGGAGAAATACGGTGCATTACGATCGAACCAGAGATGTGTCCAAGGGGCCGCATTGACGATACCCTGAGTAAAGGTGTATTTCGCTGCGAATCCTGATGGATTTTACGCTTGAGCTGAAGCGTTACTGTCAAGATTCGCATCGATTATAATGTCCAGATGAACTTTTTGACAGAATGGCTCACGAGTCTTCAGAAGTCATGTCTGAGGAGTTCCCAACTGTACTATCACCGGAGCAGATTCAGTACGCCTGATGTCGAACATCCGTCCCTTGTGCTTTTTTGTCACCTGCCATGAGGAAGGAAGGGCGGATAATTGAACTGTGGCGGATACCAGGAAGCTTGTTGGGCGTTAGTGTAATCTTGGTAGGTTTTAGAAAGCCCATAGAGGAGTTCCAAGAGAGGAAACCCGTTTCATGGTTATGACGTTGACTTGAAGACAGCTACTAGTAGGTCTGGTTATTGGACATCCAGCACCGAAGCCTCGAACCGACCAATCCGAGTAAGAACCGTTAGGAATCGATCTGATCCACAACAGGGATCTTGATGTATTGTGGAATTGCGGAGGCCCGGGTCTTTACCATGAAAAGGGTTGCACGGAATGAGGCCGATCCTTGTTGCCCCTCAAGATCCAATATATTGATGCACACAAAGTTCAGCAAAAAAGCCAGACACAAGATTCACCAACGGTCTTGGCAGCATCATCCGTGGGGTAAAGCGATTATTCCACCGCAGGAACACAAAAGAGGGCCTGGGGATGCCTCAATTGTCCGGTCGACTCCTTGCGGCATACAGGCCCGTGCTGCAGGGGCTGCTAGATATCAAGGTGAGAAAGAGCAATTTTAGCTCTCTCAACAAATACGCTACCGCACATCCTTGATATAGTTGAGTTCCGAGTTCAACAACACAGGGTTATGAGTGTATGTGTTGTATATTCGAAATTCCCAGAAACTATGATTTGTCCTGCTGGTTCTTTTCGTTAGTGTGGTTCAAGGAACTTGTCTGTGCTACGTCACCAGGAAATAGAAAATGGTACGAAGAGGGAGAGTCGGGTAGAGACAAGGGTGGGCCAAAGAGAGATGAAAAAAGAAAGAAGGAACGCAGGAAAAACGTCGACCGCTACTCTGTACAAGTAAATGAACAGGGAATACGTACCTCCGTATAGTATCTGATTCACGGGTTGGAGCCTGGGTAATCTCTCGGAAGACCGAAACAGTTTCAGTACGGAGTAGTACTCTTGCTTTTTTTTTTTTTTTTTTTTGCAAGTTTGAGTTCAATCCCTCCATGCCCATGAGGCATGAATTCCCATGAAGACTTTGGCCGGGGATGGATGCAATGATCAGCCGCCAGTGGTTATTCATCGTTGACACTTCAAGCGTCAAAGCCCTATAGAGTAAGGATGTGCAAAAGGGATCGATAGACAAAGACATTCTGGGACACTTGCAGGCAGCCACCGAAGTTGATTACCGTTCTGGAAGACTCTCGGCGTTGACATATCAACTTGTGGCACGGACGGGTCGCTGATCAGTGATATGTGGCTTGTGGATGGTGGCTGAAGTTCAGGCTTTTACGTACTAACTCCGTACTAGTACCTCATACATACGTCGTAGTATATAACCTATAGTAAGCACTGGTAGTGTCTACTATCCAGGACTAGTACTCATACTATAGTTGAATAACCTTACTAATTCTCGACCGAGAAAGCTGACTGACTTCGGTACCGTACATTATTCTGAGCACCTATTTAGCTAGTGTCCAATCGATATGTCCATTACTAGGTACCTAGTAGTAGAGTACTAGTACTAGTAGTCTACTTAGTTGACTTTGGATCCTCATTGGATCCCACAGTACATTAGGTACTGAGGAGCACTTAAGGAGGTTCCATCGGCACCAGTGGGGGAGGAACCCTTTTTTAGGACAGCACTAAGTGGAACACCAACCAAGAAGTTCCGAACTCTAGGAGCTGTCGAAAGCATTCCTGTGTCTAAGAGACACAGTCATGCTTCGGTGGAAGGTATTGACCCATCATCTTTATTATTAGTAGTATGTACGGAGTACGGAGTACTCCGTAGTAAACTGGCGATGTCTACGCGAGAGCCCACAAATAATTCAATAACAGTTCATGGAAGTTGTGATTGTGGCTTTCCCGTCATGCCGATAGGCAACAACTCATGAATACTATTAGTGAGGGGGGGGGGATTCCTTCTTTTTCTTTTTCCTTCTTTCTTTTTTTTATAAAAAAAAAAAAAGGAACAATAGAGCGGGAGTAGCGGGAGGGGAAAGCAAAGGAGACTGTGACAAAAAAGGATGAAGGGAAGGAAGCCAGGTCGCGTGTACTACTCCGTACTAGTAGGACATTCATTCATACTGTTGTATACACACCGCATTTGTTTGAAGCTGCATCCCGGCAGAAGCTAAGACAGCTTGGTCGTTCTATGCATATTCGACTCAAGTGTTGAAGATCTCTAGCTCTGAACGTGACGGCGTACATGATCAGTCGTAGATGTTACATACACGCTCCGGCATCAAAGAGGTCCGACCGGGTGGGGGGAGGGGAGCGTGGGAATGTAAGAAGACGACAATCTGTCGACGTAAGAGATAGCAGAAACATGAGAGATCCCTAAGTACCCCGGCCAGAAACTAACCCCGAAGTTGATGGTTCAGTTACAACCGTGCGGTACCTTGATAAGGAAAATGTACTGGTATGTAAACCCGTGAGGGCATGAGGGAATGTCCACGATGCTCGGAAAAAAAAAAACACACAAAAGTCACCGCAGAGCTCGGTGGCTAGATTCAGCATTGCGATTGTGTACGATCTGGCATCAGGGTTTTCGGTGCACTAAAGTCGAGAAATTCAGCGACTTTTCCAGACAGTTGACTGGTCGAACTACGAGACCTCATTCTCATGTGATGATTAGAGCCCCTCATACCTTGAATTGAACGCCAACTGACGCGTGACAGATCAGAAACTTGACTCCAGGAAAGGCGGTCGAATGATTTTGGTGGCTAAAGGTCTAGTTAGCTGTCCATAGCTCAAGTTCACAACAACCTATAGGATAGCACGTCAAGAATTGGCCATTGGGGAATAAGAGGCAGCCACTCACAGCTACAGAATCCAACTTCTCTTAGAACAAGACTGGAATTAACCCACGAAGTTCGTGACGCAGTACGTGTAGAAGAGCGGCTTGATCCTATCATCATCAGGAAGACTCAGACCCCCACATTCCAGTGGGAGTGGCGGTGGTAGGCTGGGCTTTTGAGAGGGAATATCGGGCATACTCCCGGTCGTTACCCTGAGGAGAGGGGGTGCGATACGTGCGGCGAGTTGGTCCCAATGGGGGGGAACATCGAGAAAATCATGATTAATAATAATTCCTACCAGCAACTATGATAATCATAAAAAGAATAACTTTATTAATAATGAACCAAATAAGAAAACCGAACGGAATGAATCTCAGACCTGCAGAAACCAAGCAATGCCTTGGCTTTCGACTGGTCCAAATATTAAGCCTTGGCGGATGATGTGCGTCCGATCACTGATCGACAGTGGATCCTCTGGAAGAATGGGGACGGTCATTGAAGGCTCCACATTAATAGGTTCTACTAATAGCATTATCATGAGCCCAGGTCTTAAGTCAAAAAAAA
>ML739409.1:0-17005 GCA_009193565.1 Aspergillus coremiiformis
ATTTATTATTTCTATTTTCTTGTCTTTAGTCTTATTATTTTTAATAAAAAAGATTTCTTTAACTAAGTTTAATACTTAGTCTATTTTAGATATATTACTAGATAAGATTCTATCTAGTAATTATTATAAATATAGATTAAAAATTACTTAGTATTCTTAGTTATTATTATTAGTATAGTCTTATATATATAATTATAATATTTAATTATTTAATACTATTAAGTAATTTCTATAATAATAGACTATTATTATAGATATAGTTTAATATTTATAATATTTTACTAAGGATCCTTGCTTACTATTTATAGCTAGTTAGTATTAGTCTTAGAGACATAGCTAGGATTACAACAGTATAATATTATTTCAGACAAAAGGGGGTCTTCTAAGGAAACAGATTTGATTATAATAATCATATTTAAATAGAAGGCAAACCTCTAGGTAGACTTGCGAACAGGGAGGGAAGGGAGGTTAATATATTGGGTTCTTCCACTTGCAGTTAATTATTGATATCTAATAAAGTATCCAATTATCCAGGTACTAAACTAAATTGAATTAAAAAGATAGTATATTAAAATATGACTAGTAAAATATAACTTGAATATACTATCTTTTTAATTAAATTTATTTTATTAAATATTAACAATTAACTATAATCAACTATAACCTGTTACCTTCCTACTGCAGTTTTAGTAAAGGAAGGGGAGGCCCGGAGGGTAATGCAGTGAGGGCATAACAAGTCTACCTCTAGGTATAAAGAATTCTATTATACATCAGGGGCCACTAGTCTGTTGATACCGAGCTAAAAATGTAATGTATTAAAAAAATTGTATTTTCTTGACTGTGTATTATACAGTTTATACTATTAAAATGAGATTCTTTGAAACTGAAATTAGTGAGAAATTAGAATTAAAGATATGTTGGTTTTAATCAGAAACGAGTCTGCCTCAGGCATCGGGCAAGATCCGCAGTCAGGTGAGCACACAACAGTTAGGCTATTTCTTTAGTATTAATAATAACTTAATAAATAATAAAATACTTTATGTTAATTAGATAATTAATTACTATTAATATAATATTAAATCTTAGGCTAGGAATTAGATATATAATAAAATTTATTTAAATACTATAATATATCTTGTAACTTGCTTAGTTTTATAGAAAATAATAATTTAATAATAAATATAATAATTATTAAATATTAATCAGTTTCTTTAATTTCTTGATACAAAAAAGATAGTGAAATCAAAAGAATTAACTAGTTTTAACCCTCCTGATTAGATTAGACTACAGAGATCTTTCTTGATTAGATTAGTCTACCAGAGAATAAATAATCCTATTCTCTAACAATTTTTTATATAGTATTTAATAATTTATTATTCTATTAAATAATATACTATATTTTTTATTACCCTTATTTATATATCAATCTAATTATAATCTATTATATTATTTATTAAGATTATAAAAATACAAAAAAATATCTATATTGATAATTACTAAGTATAAAAATTCAAGCTACCGAGCAAAGCAAGGGATTACAGCTTGTTTTACTCCGTAGATATCATTAAATGGATCAGCCGCGGGTGTGGGAGCCTAGGTAACAAACAACCTACCTACTTCTCTCCCCTCGCCCGTTCGCGTGCCACGAACTAATAGAATCAAGGCAAAAGTCTTCCCTACTTCGTTTTGAACAGGATATGAGATACGGTTCCTAAGTCCCAAATATATTCGCCGTTACTGTGCTTCAACAAGCTGCACATCCATCTCGGGGAACATCTACTCGCCTTGGTACAGCCAACAACAACTAAATCGTGATGTCGTTCGACGCACCCACTTCGGCTTTAAGCTTTCTTGAATCACAATCACGGGTTCTAAGTGCTTCGTGCCTTGATTTTCTCCTAATAGAACTGGTACCATTGGCAGAACGTTTGGCAAAAGAACTTTCAGCCGAGGATAAAACTCCCGATGACGAGGAGGTTAGGGAAACGACATTTTTCCGCCTCGAATCTCTTGGTTATCGAGTTGGACAAGGTCTTGCAGAACGGTAAGCTGCGGTGCTAGAGGACAAGGAGATTAGCCCGTTCAACTCCATCTAAGTACCAGGCTAATCCAGAGCCATTGGTCATATGTTTTTGTGCAGATTCTCTCGGGACCGCCCTAGATTCACGGATAACCTTGATGTTATTAAGTTCCTGTGCAAAGATTTATGGACTATCCTTTTCAAGAAGCAGGTTGATAATCTAAAGACCAACCATCGGGTATGTACGGCTAATCGGCCATGCAGACGCACGTCCAACTCGTCTTGAAGCAAACACGCGGCCGATTGACAATGTTGTATAGGGCGTATATGTTCTGACCGATAATTCTTTTCGACCATTTGCAAGGATGAGCATGTCTGTGAGAAGCGAAGCGGTGTCTATGGGCCAAGCGGTATGGGACTGTCAATCATTTGACCTCTTATTCTAATAATCATCATCGTGGTCTAATTAAGTACCAGTACCTATGGTTTCCGTGCGGTGTAATTCGCGGTGCTCTCTCAAACCTGGGGATCAATACTACTGTTCAGGCAGAAACGGGTGAGCTTCCGGGCGCAACATTTCAGATCAAAACAGTCCAACCAAAATCATGAGTGGAACGCGAACAGCTGGGTTGTGGGTATTCGAAATGCCCATTCTCACAAGTATTAGGGATGACCCTAAAGCAACACTGCAAAATGGCAGGGAACTAGGGTCCAGCACCGAATGAACCAAGCGGCTGAGTCTGCTAATTCTTTACAATCTGGTCAAAGGGTCTTTCTTCCTGCTCCTGCATTACACAGGGACGAATGCCTACAGTTAAGGCGGTGGGGGGTAACAATTCAATGCCATTTCTGCATATCTTTACTATCATCTCCCACAATCCTACACGAATTAAGACCTCGCCACGCTCTTCCGTTCGTCTTCATAATCATCACCAGCTTCAAAGCCTATCTTTCCCAGATAACAATGATTAGCGGGGTCCTTTCATTTCCGTGTGTTGCAAATTGAGTCACTGAGGGTGTTTCTTTCAGTGGAAGCAACAGTGCGGCATAGAAGGCAAGCTACCAACTGAGGAATGGGAATCCTGTGGTTGGACGGGGGTGGGCGCGTTTACTTAGGTGGTGGGTTCTTGACGAAGTCGATACCCTTCTCAACATTACCTTCGAGGCCTTTGATGCAAGCCTCGAGAAGCCTCTTCTCCCTTTCGGTCACGCCCTCAAGGACGTTGCCAGCCTTCTCTGCGCCACAGGGCTGTTCGATAGTGTTAGCGTACCGTGACATGAAACAAAAACCTGCGAGAAAAGAAATCCTACTCCAAGAGTAACAAGAGTTGAGAAGAATTCCACGCCAGTTGCCTTGACAATCTCGTCACCACCAGGGATTCCAGGCAAGTAGACGAAGGTAGGCTCAACAATACCCGTCTGGCCCTTCCAAGCCTTGATAACACTCTCGGCAAACCTAGGGTATGTTAGCTCCGGATTTCCGTGCATGAAACCAGTATCCTACCTGTAGCCAGCATAGGCCATAGACAAAGTGGCGGAACCGGCCCCATCCTTAGCCTGAACCACCTCATCTCCACCGAATTGGACGCCTGGAACAGTTAGAGGGTACTGTCGGATACTTTATACGATGTTTGAGGGCTACCCACGATGGACCAGTGCATCATATTTGTCTTCAGGAATATGAATCGCGGGGGAAGCCTTGCTAAAGAGGGGGACGATAGTCTCGCCAGAGTGACCACCCACGACCGGGATCTGGACAGCGGAAGGATTCTTCTGGCCTGAGAACTCTTGGGTGAAGGCCTCTGCACGAACGACGTCCAAAGTGGTAACACCGAAGAGGCGCTTAGGATCAAAGACGCCAGCGGCTTTGAGCACCTCTGCGGCAATAGGGACGGTGGAGTTAACTGGGTTTGAGATGACAAGAACGAAGGCCTTGGGGCAGAACTCGGCAATGCCCTTGACCAGGTCTCGCACTATGCCGGCGTTGATTTTGAAGAGGTCGTCACGAGTCATACCAGGCTTGCCTATCGGCTATCAGAAAATCAACTAGCAGCAAATGTACGAGGTGGCACTTACGGGGGATGCCGGCTGGGATGACAACAATGTCAGCACCGGTAAGGGCCTGCTTCAGCCCGTCATCCTTGGGCAGAAAGCCGGAGATTTTCTAAGCGCTCGGGTAAGTAAGAGACCGCTTCCCGCCACTATCATGACACATTTCGTTTCAGGACAACGTACAGCGATAGAAGAGATGTGGGAAAGATCAGCGGCGACTCCTGGAGTGTTGACTACATCGTAGAGAGCAAGTTCTTCAACCAAAGGGCAAGTCTTCAACAAAAGAGACAGTGGCTGGAGGTCCAAAGCACGGATGGTCAGTTTCAAAAAAAAAAAAAAAAAAAAGAAGGGCATAAATTGAAGATAGAGGCAGTGTTATACCTGACCAATGCCACCGGAAGCACCAAGCACCACTACAACCTCGAGTTAGTAGGCTTGAAATTGCCATGGTATCATTTGTTGAGGATTGCTTGCTCACCAGCTTTAACCATGATGAGAAAATGTTTGAATCAAACAATTGAATTGATCTTTCTCGTTATGAGTGGAGAGATGTCAGCGATTTGGGATAGTTGGGGAATAAGAATGTGGAATTTGGAAGGACGACAAAGATAGCCAGTGTTGGGGGAAGTGGGGGAGGCAGAGCGGGAGGGGTAGTAAATAAATAAGACCACAACCACAACACTAAAAGGGAGGGGTACGGAAGGCACGCGCACAATCTTATATGCCAGAGATATGGATACATACTGCAAGATTCATAAAACAGTTTGTCCGTGCCTAATATATTTCTAAAAAGGAATTAGATACGGATAGAGGGGGAGTATACTCCGTACGATAGGATGGATGGTGATATATGCATGCACTATTCTATACGGAGTATACTCCGTAATATATGCATTCCACAAACCCGGGGGAATCACATGTGGAGAACAACCGAATGATCATTTGACTACTCCGTACGGAGTACGTAGTAATGCTAGGTAGGTACTAGTAATTACATACCTGGTGGCCTGGAGGCTAGTACACCACTCCCAATTCCCGAAGGGATCAGATACCGGCCCAGTTCCATCTCGGTGTGGCCTACGCAGAACTTTAGAGTATGTTCTGTATGTAAGTACGGGAGTACAATACATCCATACATACGAAGTACATACACATCAATAGTAAGTAGAGATTTCTTCCACAGCTCTCATTTTCAACGGTCCGGAATCCGTCAATTGTCATCTGTCCCCGGAATACATGCCCGAGGTACCCTTGAGCCGTTGAGATTCGGAAAAAGGCGGGTGGCCTGGATTACAACTACATCGCGCTTATCTTCCCAACTTTATTGTAGCCCGAATAACGGCTGTAAAAATCCTTCCATTGCGCGACAAAGAGATAGAAGCATGTGTAATTCCTTGCAGCCTACGGTATCTAACCATCCCGGAAAGATGGGACTACTACGCTGGAGGGGCCAGTCGTTCTCCATGTCAATCGGACAGAGAAAACCATAAATGTATGCTCCGGATTTATTCATACCTCGTGATTTGTCTGTCTGTTTGTTTTTCCCTTTGGGAGGGGGCTTGTTTATAATTCGTCTTTTGAAGTAGCCTGGTGGACTTTGTGCCGGTAGCAATTCTGCTAAATTACATGGACGCTTCCGCCCTTAACCAGCACGGCGCCATTATGCTAGATATGTCCAGCCCCTGCGACCTCCTGCCTCCGAGTCCTGTTTTTTTTACGCTGAATCCTGCTCTGCGGCCTTCCGGGCTTGGGCGCCTCTAAGCTTCTGGGGAGGAGTGTCCTTCTTGGGCTTCTGCGAACGGCGAATGGCGCTCACACGGGCAACAGCGACCTCGCGGAGATCAGCACGGTAGCCATTCTTGGCGGTTCTGCCCGCAACTCCCTTGTAGATCCTGGCGACCATAGTAAACATTCAGTCAGCACAAGCACATATGATGTTCGAATGTCTACACTACAAACTAGGAGACGTTCGGTTCTGCTTACTTGCGGGTAGAGGTGTTGGGGCCAAAGCTCACGCGAACGGCGTTCTTTGCGAGCTGCTCAGCATTGCTGAACTTCTTGGTAATGACAACAACGCCACCATTCTCAGTGGGTTGCACACCAATCGCCTGTTATCGTGGGTTAAAAAACCTGGTTATACCGTACAGTCATCGGTAGTCATGGAACGTATATACCTTGGTGTTGGCGTATCCAGCATACTAAATCCCAAGTAGGTTAAACAATTAGATATTAACCCTTTTAAGCAACAGTAACATATATAGACAGCCACCGTGGATGTTTTGGATTCTCGTACCTTGAAAGAGTGCTTGTTCTGCAAGTTCAAAGGATCACGGGAGAACTGGGAGCCACCACCGCTGTTACGCTTGACCAGGAAAGCATTCTGGTTGCCTGTTCAAGATTCTGGAGATTAGTCGGACTTTCAGGGCGTCATAAATTGTGAAGCGAGAATGGACGTAAGTAGGATGTAGGCAATTTTGCGGATGTGGTGTAGAAAAGATGAACATACGAGTGAGTTGCCAGACGAGGTCGCTGGAAACGTTCTGTCTTTCGGCGGCCATTGTGAATAACTCTTTCAAGCTGGTGGATTGAGGACAGATCGATTTCAATCGTCGCAAAGGCTGGTATACTTGAACGGGTTGTGTGTGCCAGTGCCAAGAATGACGGTCCGCCGTCTCGCTAAGCAGGCCACTTTTGGAATAGTGCCTAGGAGCATAGATTATTCAACCACGTGAATGCACGGACCTGCTTGCCTCTTCCGCGGCCTCCCAGTTCTAGTAGGCAGCCTGGTTACCTACCTTACAAATTATCATAGTGATGATCCTCAAAGTGGTTCATCCATCTAAATGCATCATACACCGATGACTGTGGCAGCCACCTGCCAGTCGGAAAATTTCTCACTCATTAATCTAAAAGAGATCAACTACTAGCCGTCGATATCCAATATTGGAGGATTGCACTATCCTTCCCTTGAATAGCCGTGCTGCCGTACTGGTCTAATCGCGATGACATACTATCTTTTATATTTCCTTACAATTTCAGTTGTGGTCTGTGGCACGGGTAAGTTGCGCTCCAGGGGATGCAAAGGTACTTGCAGGCTTTGGCATCGTCCTGACGACTTTACAGTGCTCTATCTTAGCCGGGCCCGATGGATGCATCTAATCCCAGTTCCCGATTATATTTACGATCGCCTATCTTCCAGCTTCGCCGAGGACATAGAAGCGGGGCTGACATCAACTCAGTTTGATCTCTCCGCCAATATTGCAGATGGCGACGCTAGGGATGGCTTGGATAACCAAGCTAAACGACAAGTGCAGAAGATTATGAAACGCCAAAGGGTAGACTTTGATGAAGCTCGTCGGATTTATACAGAGCAACGCTTTGCTAATAATAATATTGGTCCCGATGGCCGGCCCAGGGACCCGAAATTTGTTTCATTCTCATGAATACTTCCTACTACCACTAGGAACCTATGCTACGTTCACACGTTCTATACACCCTTACATTCGCCCATTCATTTCTTTCCTTTTTTGTTGCTTTGGAATGAGGCCGTTATGGCTGTGTGGTACCAAACAAGCGTTCTTTCTCCTCCCCCGGGTCTGCACCCAAAGTTCCGAGCTCAAGTCTCAGGCATATCTGCTATAAATTCAAGGAATTGACGTCCATGGTTGCATCTCTCGCGTCCTTGCGTAGTCTTCCATTTAAAATAGTCTTTTCTTTGACTCCTATTGCCTTTGGAACATAGGGGTTAACAGGTTTGCCGATATGCAATAAACGAAGTGGGCATTCCATGCAATGCCTGCGCCTTATCAAAGAGCAATCCACCACGAACAAAAAAACAACAAAGCGAGGAGTTCGATTATACACAAGTTGAGCCCTGATAAATCTGAGTCTACCAGCAAAAGCAGGAATGTTGAGTGGCCGGTATGTCTTCAGGTGGGGAATCTGATTTGCCAGCTATTAAGGGGATAGTTTCATACGAAGCATTAAGGGCCTATTCTTGCGAGGAATCGTCACGTCATGATAAAGCTGCCTTCCTGCGAACACAATCCTGCTTTGGCGGGGTATTGTCTTTCGAACCATTGTATTCAGCCCAGATACTCAGCGCCCCCGACTATAACCTGGCTGTTGAAATCCTGGGGGTAACGGTGGTGGAGGGCCAGTATTTCCAGTGGGGGTTCCGAATCCAGGTGGGGCGAATCCCGGCGGTGGGGTACCCTGCGGAGGAAAAGGCGGTTGCTGACTCGAATTGTTGAAACCTGGAGGTAAGAAAGCCTGTGGTGGACCTCCATAACCAGCCTGTGAAGGCGGAGGCCGTGCTGGCAAGCCCGGGGGAGGGTTCGCCAAAGGCGCTGGGGGGGGGACGGACCTGTGCTGTTGCGGGGGAGGTACATTTGGAAAGCCAACATTTGGGGGCACAACGCCCCTACCCATCCCAAGATCTGAGGGGCCAGTACTAATAGGCCGAGAGCTGTCACCGTTGGCCATGGCTGGGGGCACCATGGGGGTCCCTGGACCTGGAAACGGTGAGGGTAGCGGCTGGGTCGGCAGGCGTACATTATGTTTGCGGGCTTGCGCAGCTAACATTCGCTCAGCTTGGTCACCATGCCGTTCACCCTTGCCATCTTTCTTATAAGCGTATTGCACCGAGACCTGTTTATTCATGAGGTACTGGCCATTCATGTTCATGATGGCAGCATCCGATGACTCAAAATCGCCGAAGGACACAAATCCATAGCCCTTTGATAGATTGTTGTCATCTCGTGCAATCTGCGACTGGTTAGCCTGCATCTCAAAGTAAAGAAGATAGTCGGATTTACCTTCGGCAGATTGATCAAGTTTCCAAACCGGCTAAATGTATCATATAGAACCTGCTCCGTAACCATGGGGTCAAGATTCCCCACAAAGAGTTCTGCGCCGATTTCCACTGACTTTTGCTTGTCAGCAGAAGCTTTGTTCACGCGTATTGGCTTTCCATATAAACGGATGCCATTCATTATTCGAGACGCATATTCCGCATCTTCCTCACTGATAAACTCTACGAAACCGTAGCCTTGATGGGACTGTGTGACTCGATCTTTCGGCAGGTGAACGTTAATGATACGCCCTGCCTGCAGCATCAGCTCCCATACCAAACTATCTGTGACCCGTTCGTCGAGATTGCCAATGTAGACAGTGGCCTCTTTATCCTGCTCCCTGAATAGATTTTAGTATTTTTGGAGCTTTCGCGACACTTATGTTAGAAACCACCCACTCACCAATGCCTTGCGCCGGACATGACGGCGCCGACTTACGTAGCGGTGATTAATTGATACACGATTGATCAACGAATAAACCCCCCAGAAAGAAGTCGGGAGATAGAAAGCAAAGTTGCTAATGGATGGTATAAACACGATCCAATTGCGATCGTAGTAGGCTGGAACGCACCGAATTTAAAGCTTAACCAGGGTGGGTGTAAAATGAACCCAATGTTATTGAAGTTGTGGTTATGAATCGACGGCAGCATTTTTAGCCACTCAAAACTTTTGAGCTTTCTTTCTCCGCCAGATCTTCTCCGCCTTTCACCTGCCTCAACGACAAACCTTCTAATTTGGAAATTCTTGAACATTTCACCTAATTCTTCATTTTAGGTATACTATACACACTCACCTTCTCCAGTGAAGTTTCTTAACACCGAAATATCTTTACCTACTATCAAGATGGCTCAGTTCTCGGAAGAAACCAAGGTTAGACATACGGCAATCAACACGGCCACCCTAACGATCGCTAACCGTCGTCTTTCCCGTTAGGAGCGCATCTCCAAGGTTATTGATATTTCGAGGGTTGCAATTCACTAGTGAGTTCTTCAGCACCTTTCAAGATCTGTGTTATCCGATAAACTGACTGGCTGTGTGTAGTGGATATCTGCCTTTGATTGTCTATCTCGGTACGGAGCCCTTGATCGAATTGCTACGTGGATGTTTGACAATCATTCGCCCTAACTACGCGGATAGGTTACACCTACAGTGAACCAAAACCATCTCTGTTCAAGTATTTCTAACGAACTCTTCCCCAAACCACCGGATATCAAACGCAGAGCTGATGTTCTGGACAGGCTGTTTTCACCGCTCGCATAAAGTGAATAAGTTTCAAGAGCTTGGCAATAATGAATACCGGTCGCTCCGGGTGCCTCTTGTGTTATATATTTCCTGCCGCGACGATCTCATTTTGAGCATGAATGGCTGTTGGGAACCGTGTCTTATTCGATATTTTTGTCCAAAGTTGGAGGCTTTCATTGACATCCGTGTATTTTTAGGGGGTGTTTCTATTCGTATAAGTGTACTCTTCAGATGATGAAAATTTGCGTGTTATATACTTTGCAGGTTCTGTAGAAGTTGGCATTGAAGGCCATAGCTCGTTGGTTGAATAAGCAAGAGCGAAATCTAAAGAGAAAAAATAGGACATCTTGACTATACGATAGCAATGGTTACTTTGATGGACCACCCCACCTCTTCCCAGCCAAAAGAAACAAAGAGGAAAGAGGAAAAGATGAAAAGATGAAAAAAAAAGAGAATAATAATTGCCATTCCGACTAATATCTAGAGCAGTTTCACAGCCAGTTTGCCATCTGTCAGATAAAAATCTCTAAACAGTCCGACTGCGGAAAGGGTACTTCTCCCGCCAATCGAAATTCTCTGAGAGACTGAGAAAGAGAGAGAAGTCAATGACAGAACGAACCACCGGTCACTCCACAAGATTCCTATATCTCAAGCTACATTACCGTAACCCAGAGAGGAGCCACAAAAAGGTTCATGGCCGGTCACGATGGCTCGTCATCATCCTTTGTGGAAACCGTTGCGGGATTCACGGCGGGAATTGTTTCTACGCTATGTCTGCATCCGTTGGATTTGATCAAAACCCGACTGCAAGGTAAGTTAGTCTTTGCGATGTATACTTACGAACCTCCTTACCCTTACTTCTACTCTTCTTTCGATAGGCTTAGTATTTCCTCCGGACAAATAAGTGTGTGCGACGGAGGCTAATCCTTCTTTCTGAATGACCTCCAGTTGACCGGTCCTCATCTCGAGTGAATGGTTCGCTTCGCGTCGTCCGTGGTATATTCCAGAATGAAGGCGGCGTCAAGGCATTTTATCGGGGGCTAACGCCCAATTTAATTGGCAATTCCACTAGCTGGGCGCTTTATTTTCTATGCTACAGTAATATCAAGACCGCGAGGTGGACCTGGTGCCGCTCTCTGGAGGAAGAGCTTACATCTTCCGATTATTTTCTTGCCTCGGGGGCCGCAGGTATGGTTCTGGAGCTATTCGCTTTGCTTCGCAGCTCTGGATGTGCCGATAGCTGACTCGGATTGGTTCTTCGTATTAGGTATGCTGACATCTATATTGACAAATCCTATCTGGGTCATTAAGACTCGCATGTTATCGACTAGCTCTAGGATACCCGGGGCATATGCGTCATTCACTACTGGTGCCTCGCAAATTTATTACTCGGAGGGTATTCCAGGCTTTTATCGAGGTGTCCTCCCAGCTCTTTTTGGGGTCAGCCATGGCGCACTTCAGTTCATGGCTTACGAAAAGCTAAAATTGCGTCGGATTAAGAAGACTTTCACATTGGCTTCTGATGATGATCATGCGGAACCACAGCAGGTGCGATGGCGAGAACTCGGCAACCTGGATTTCTTCGTCATGTCTAGTCTCTCGAAAATATTTGCGGGGTGTGTCACATATCCATATCAAGTATTGCGGTCCCGGCTGCAAACTTATGATGCTCATCTTATATACCGGGGTGTCCAAGATGCGATTGTGCAGATCTGGGCCAAAGAGGGAGTGGCCGGTTTCTACAAGGGTCTGGGGCCAAATGTATTGCGGGTGCTGCCAAGTACATGGGTCACCTTCCTGGTGTATGAGAATACCCGAGCATATTTACCCGATCTGATTTCACGCGCATAAGGCGCTTTTCATCCTTGAAACCTGGTTCAACGTGTGGTCTCGCTGTCATGCAGATGAGACCCGACCTAATCAAAAGATCCTAAATCTGTCCATTCGATCACAGGCCAGGGCGCGTGGTCAGCTGTATCATTGAGCTGCACTTTTCAATCAATACGTGGCAAGCGCTCGCAGCTGCTGCTGCTTGTCGCGGCGATGCGTGGGATATTTTTTTCACTTACCAAGGTTATGTATACAATCAGAAACGCCGGCAGAACTTGCTTTCCTTGCTTCCCTGTACCAAAACCACTTAACAAATGTGAGGACTCACAAAATTCTTTTTGTGTAGCCCGACAGACAGTGCTGCCTTCGTCGCGAAGCCTCGGTAGATATCCAACATTACTAACCTGGTATCGTAGAACAATGAATACATTGCAAAACACAACTCACAATCAAGAAAGGACAAGTGGGAGATAGAATCAGACAAGGGAAAGAAGAGGAAGGACCAATACAGCTCAACGATTCTGTCTATCAATATAATAGGCATCCGCATCCTCCTCGTCACTACTTGAACCGCCGGTGTAGATCGATGATTCCTCATAACTGGGTCGTCGCATCTTATCGTTGGTGTTACTTAGGGTTTGGTGTCGTCTCCCTGGTTCTGATTTAGATGTGGGCGAGATCCTACGGTCCTTTCCGCGGCCCTTGATCCCCTTGTTGCTGTTTTTGTAAAGAGTGGCAAAGTATTCCCATAGTTTTCGATCATGCGAACTCATGGGCTCCCCTATGGTGACTTGGGAGAACTTCAGGGTCAAATCCCGTAACGTCGTTGAATGGAACTTATTCTGATGAGACTGTTCAAACGGTTAGATACAGATCATATATCGGCGAGTGCTAACCTGCATGAATTACTGCACCTTAAGATTACCCAATTGAGTAAAATGCTTTCCACAGTCGTCTAAGAGGCAGGTGAATGGCTTTGCCTGCTGGTGCGTTATTTTATGGGCACGGACGTTGCCGCGTTGGGCAAATCTCTTCTGACATATATCGCAAGAGAAAGGCTTCTCTCCCGTATGACGTCGCTGATGGGTCTATTTGTTAGCAACTTTGTTAGTGTGCTAGATTCCTCCCATAAAATAATCCGGTAAATATGTTGCTGAAGTGAGCTCACCTTCAGATTTCCTAGCTGGGAGAAGCGTTGCCCACATGAAGGTTCCTTACAAACCTGCCAGTAAAAAAAGGTCAGCCGTTGTTTCTACTATAAACCCTGGGGGTTTGTTTTCTTCACTCTCTTTCCTCTCTACTCACAAAGGGCTTGTCTCCAGTATGGGCCCTCGTATGTATATCCAAATGAGTCTTCTGGGCAAAGCTTTTTCCACAGTGTGGAAGAGTACAAACATATTTGCGCTTCTTCCCTGACCGCGACTGCGGTTCTTCAGCCACCACAGCGCATCGGTTGTTGCTAGATGAGTGAATGGAATAGGTTTGAGAGTAACCATTATTTCCACCATGAGTTAATTGCTGTAAAGGTGGCAAAGACTGTAGAGTTGATGGCTGAGCAGTACCTCTGGACTGAATTGCTTTCATCAGAATATCGACCTCCGTCGTGAACTCGACCTCATTGGCGTTAGGGCTCTTGCGTTGAGTAGATGCTCCGTGGGTCGAGGATTGTCCTATGGAAATTTGTTGAGTATTCGAGCTGGGATCGGTTTTGATCAACGGGTCTCTTGATACGCGACTGACCGCATTTTTGGCAGGGCGGATGTCGGGTATTGATTGAATTGGTGGTGGCTCCGACGATAGACGCATCGGTTGGGAATTGAGCGGTTGATGATTTGCCACGAAAAATTGAGGATAGCTGGGTTGATGGTGATTATGGTGGTGATGATTGAGTGCATGACCAAATCCATAAGCCGCTGAAGGTGACTGCTGAAAAGGCAGTGGAAATGAAGCTGCTGGGTTAGTATAGAAAGGAAAGTTATGACCTATATTGGAGGTCATCATCCGACGCGGCGCAACAGCACCGATTGCATGACCGGGAAACTCATAGGATACCGGCTCGGCTGTTTCCATATCGGCAGGATATAGACAATAGGGAAATGTCCAACTTATTTGGCCTTGGGGTTGCTTGTCTCTTTTTTGTTCTGATATGTCACCTTAGATCACACATTTATATATAACAACAAAACAGGAAGCCTTACTGACTGATAAACTTCCTTCCCACAGAATCGAGAAAGCTTCAAACAAATGTGGGAGGGGGTCACTTAGCGGTGGACAGTGATTAAAGGTCCGGTGGTGGCTTTCAGAGTTCCTGCATCGGTGTATCTGTCGATGCTAGAGGAAAGAAGCAAATAGAACGGGAACAAGCAAATAAAGTATAATGTATGGAAGTGATCTCCAGATATTAAAAAGCAAATATTCAAAGGTCAATACAATATTGAGCCTGAAATTCTCCGCAGCTTGGGCAGGTGCTCTAGAGAATTATATATAGAATGTTAACCAAAGGTCAGTTGGAAAACCTGAAGAAGAAAAGAGTATGTAAGTAGCTGTGGTGAGAAGAGGTATCGAATAACGATACTTCAAGTTGACTGAATACTGATTGCAATGATAGAGATAAGTAAATGAAAATCTGACTCTCTTCTTTTTCTTTTTCTTTTTTTTCTTTCTTAATTTCCTTTCTCTCTCTCTTTTTTTTTTTGCTGTTTGTTCTTTTTGTTGCTTTTTGTATGATATACTAACCCCTTAGATCTTTTGCACTCACATACACAGTTATAAGACATGACTTTCTGTCTGATGGCGGTGATCTAGAACTAGATATACATCTACCTCTATTTTATTTTATTTTAGCTAAAAGAATTTTAATTTTTTTTTTCCTTTTCTTTTTCTCACTTTCCGCCTGCCTCCCCCTTCCCGGAGTCCCAGAGCAATGGAAGCAGCGGGGGTGGACAACGACAGGGATCCAGCCTGTTAGCTGGTAGTTAGCTGAAGGCTTCATGATGGACCTGGATCACTTAGACTAAACCCAGGAAAGAATAGGTGTTCCAACTGTACTGTACCTACAACTAGTAATGTACTGGTGATGTATGTCAGTTCATACGGTAAAGTACAATAAAGCCATTGGAATAAAACATATAACACAGAAAAAGGGCGCCTATGTTCATCTCCTGTCCAACATGGATAGTACCTACTACAGAAGATAATGAATCACCAACTCTCCCGAGGTCGAAGCTTAACTAATTAACGACAGGAGGCAACTTTCTCCTCTATCAAAACCTTCTCTTCCCTCCCCCTTCTCTTTCTTTGTACTTCTGTAGAAGTGTAAGGTAAGATTTTGCTTCTCCATCAATTCTTACACTTACAGACTGACAGCAAAAAGACATCGGATGGCATACAACATTGGCGAGCTGGACTTTGCCCAGACTGTACTCCGTAGACCATACGGTATACACACCTAGTGAGATCCACCGCCTTAATCCAACTAGTTCCTTGATCTAGCCCCATCATCCTTGGGCAACGAGTGATCTCTCCCCCCTGATCGTCTCTTCATTCTCCTTTTCCACCCAACTCAGCGGGGCGATGGATAGCGACGACTTTTATTGACTGCAGGGAAGGGAGAAAAATTAGGTAGGTACCTACTACTAGGTAGGTACTATCTACTACGGATACCTGGTAGTACTATAGTATGTAGTAAGTACTCCGTAGGTCGTGACGCAGACGGACAATTGTGGAGAGCTGGTGGTTTTGGTCCAGTCGCGGGATGCGTGAGACAGCCTGATCGGGCTGACTGCCAGTCACACCTGCAGTGGCAATCACGCCTGGTGCACCATGGATCTTGACGGTACTTGGATTGTAGTATGTATGTATATACTCCTGTACACTGGACCTACCAAGTCATTACCCGTGATCTCTATTTGTTTTACCTGCTATGGTTAAATTCAATATGTAGGTGTGTACCTGGATTAGTCCTAACCGATCCACAATTTAATCACCCTCGTCAATCTTTATTTAGGGTTTATCTACTCCGTACGGAGTACGGAGTAGACAGTTTATATCTATGTGCGTGTACTTGCATTTATAGAAATATTCATCTTCAGCTTTTGTTTTATTCCCCGCCCCCCCCTTTTTTTATACTATGATTAATAAATATACCAATGTAGAAAAGAGGCAGCTAGTTCAGTAAGAAATTCCTTTCAGATCCATTGATGAGTATTTTGTACAGCTTTATTGTTCCCGATCCCATGATTACCATCCTGGGCAATTGCAAGGCAACCATGTACTTACTCCATGCTGTGAGCTTTTAGAACAGAGGATATAGATAGGAGATAAACCCCATGAATAGTATTTTTTAAGAGAAAAAAGACAAAGAAAAAATAAACTCCATTACCCTTTATCCAATTGTTTTTTAGGAGGGTGACAAAACCGCCCTCGTAATACTTCCATATCCGCTAGGTATTCCGTACTGTACATACATACTACTAGTAGGTAATTGTAATTGTATCATCTGACCCATCAGTCCTGGTGGGTTGGAGCAAGGTTAGCACTGGCATTGACCGGTCAGACAAATCAAATCAAAATATGGAAAAAAGGGCTTTAGCGAGCAGCCTGCTAAACAACCCCTAGGTACTACCTAGGTAGGGAGCAGCAGTACCTACGGTACCTAGGTGACTAGGCTCTTCCCCCTTCCCTAAAAACATAGGTAGGTACCAAATCATGGATCATTCCATAGGAACTGTACTCCGTAATGTCCGCTTACTGGTCAATATCTACCTAGGTAGTACCTATCTTTCGTACAACTCGTATTATAAGATACTAGTGGCGGCAAAAACGACCAGGATACCCTCGTCATTCACGCAGGCACCTGAACTGCTGGAAGCCATCCGGCCACTAGAAGGAATCTCAAGAGTGACGGTCAACCCTCGCCTCACTGGTGGACCGATCAGCATCGTCATCACCATAACCCGGATAGATGATCGTTGTCTCGGGGGTCCATAGCCTGACAGGGCCAAGAAAG